>PVLD010021632.1:0-31018 GCA_004027595.1 Dinomys branickii
AGGAAGGAAGGAAGGAAGGAAGGAAGGAAGGAAGGAAGAAAAAGAGAAGGAAGTGCTAAGGATGTAGATCAGTGTGATCATCCTGAGTTCAGTGGTTCAGTCCTTGGTACTACAAAGAACAGAAAAAATAAGGGGAAAAAAAAAAAAAAACTCTTCATTCCATGACTTCCACGATCTCCTCCCATGCTCTGGACTCCCCTACCTGAAGAGGTTACCCCTCCACTCTTCCCATCTGCTTCTAATAAAACAGAACTTCCTGGCTGGGGTATAGCTCAGTGGCACAACATCTGCCCGGTAAGCACAAGGTCCTGAATTTGACTCCTGATAAAAAATAAATAAATACATAAAAAAAGATAAAACAGAACTTCCTATTCCTAATACAAATCAAATCCTCTGCAGTCTAAGGATCTTTATATATATTTTTTATTTCTGTCTAGAATACTCCCTTGCTAGAACTTTCTTTTGAGAAAATATGCTCTCCTTATGGAAACTTTGTCTATTCACTACAAATCACCCCTTACCATATTCTACTACCGCTTATCGAATATCATACTTATGACTCATCACTAGCAAACCCAAACTGTATTATTTATTGGTTTGCTTGTTTAACATTTATTTTGTTTCACTTACATTTCTTTAAGACTTGGGTCTTTCTTTTGTTCTTTGTTTTATCTTTAGCATATAGAATAGTACCTGGTATGTAATAACCCCACAATATCCAGAGAATCAAAGAGTAACATGATATGTTTGTACAGACAGGAAAGAAGGCACATGGAAGTCACAGGTAGACACAGGAGAAAGGTTCTACCCTTTGTTAGGGAACCAAAGGTATACAAGAAACCACTGACTATTCACAACAATGCACTCTTAAATTGTTATTCCTTAGCAGCGTTGCTAGCTCTGAAAAGTTGTATTCAGTATAATCATGCAGTATTTCTTCTCCTGTAAACCATTATCATTTTCACATCTGTACCTTTCTTATCCTACTGAGCTGAAATCTGTCTTTGTATTTCTTCTTAGAAGCTCACTGGATATATATTTCATTGGTGAGGACCACAATAGACTCAACCTTTGCATACTTAGTTAGATGTGATGTAGGCACTTTGTAATCCTAAATTCATCTCTAAGGAGTCAGGTCCAAAAGACAGCACTGAGGAACTAATAAGCGTCCTTGTGTCCTTTTATTGGAATTTATCAAATTAATGAACAAATCAACCACACAAGGATGCATTAAAGAGAATGAAGAAAGTGGAAGAACTAAATCTTTCATTCACATCCAAAGTTCTTTCACATTTTTTCGTGCATAGGTTGTCCACATACACAAACATATTGTCCTTCATCTCTCTAATGCAGTTTGCTGGGAACTCGAAACCAATAAGCATCAATGAGCACATTAAAAGTATAGCGGAAGAAAGAACAATGTGCCTAGGACTAGGTTCTTATTCTGCCATTTAACGGAATTTTCACAAAATACTTTTTCTCTCTGGGTCTTATTCTCCTCATATATAAATGTGAATATAAGTGTGTATGTGTGTGTGTGTGTGAGTGTCTGTGTGTGGATAAACTATGAGAAGGTAAAATTTAGGTTATCTTAGGGCTTCCAAATCTGATTTTTTAATGTTAAAATTTTTCACTTGCACATTATAGGAATACAGCATCTCAAATACAGTCCATTTTAGCTATTATAAAAATATTCTTTTTTTGCTGCTATTTTTGCTTATTTTTACTAGCTCTGTTTGAAGCTAAAAAAGATAAAGCATATCATTTCACCTGGAATACATTAGTAATAGTTATTAAGCCACATTTCTTTTTAAACAGCACCATTTAAAATTTATCCTATTCAATGTCAGATTGTTAAGTGTGATCAGGGATGCTGCCTGTTGACATTTCAAAAAATCGTGTGTTATCCAATGAATCCCTTTAGTGATATCTGCAAGTTTAATAACTAAGTTGTCTACTTTATTCAGGTCAATGGAAAGTATATTAAGTTAGATTAAAGATGTACATTTGACACACCACTGAAGACTTCTCATTGAGACAAACTGTTTATATGACAATACTATGACTTAACAATTTCCACATGAGTAAGCCTTACTGGTAGAGCTTGATGAACTTTGGGATATGGAAAATACCCTTGTAACCACTATACAGGCAAAGGTATAGATCAGTGTCAAGTTTCAGTAGGTCCCTTCAAAGTCAATAACTTTCCTCTTCCTAAAGGGCAGCCACCATCCCAACTTCTACCACCAAACGTTATTTCTCCCTGTGACTGGTAAGTACAAAACATACTCTTTGGTACGCTTCTCTTATTCACCATTTTGACTGAGATTTTTTCCCGTTCCTTATACCTTGCTTTACCATGCTGTAAAAATACCACAAATTATCAATTTTGCATATTTGGATTGGGTCCATTTCTGGACATTATTTATACTTCCGTGGACATCCATATCCATATCTTGGAGTAAGTACTGTTTTCAAGTGTACACCTTTAGGTGGTATTGCTGAATCATGACACATAATGTTAGCAGTTAGGGCTTGCTTTGATACTTTAGTTATCTCAGGCAATTCTCTCCTGATCTAGCATTTTTTAGCTATTGTTGAGGTCTGCCAATCCTTTCACCTCTAGCTAATTAAATCGTGTGGATGTATTAATAGTTGAACTGGCAAGAGCAACCTGAAGATTCTCTTAATTCCACAAATTGTTCCAGCATTATTTCTCTGCATTGACTGAAAGGGTTTACTCGTCAGGTAAGAGGTGAATATCCAGTCACTAGGCAGGGAGTTTAGAAAGTGCTAATATTAAACTAAAAGGACCTTATTTTTTCACCTTTCTTCTCAGTAGCCATACCGTTTTGTTCATTTACTTCACTAGTGTTAACAGGTAAATATTTTAAGAGAGTCACTTAAAATAACTAACAGACGGGTGTGTGCATGTAGACAAGTTAATGAGAGAGGCAGGCAGGCCCGTATAAAAGAAAAAGAGCGGGACAGAGGAAGAGAGGCACAAAATGGATACAACCTTATCGATTTTAAGTTTGGCTCGGCTTCATCAGTCTCACGTGACGTAAAGGAATTCTCAGGATATGAGACGACTGGGATAAACAGAGCTCGGTAAAGGGCTTTAACTTCTGCAACTCGTGCTCGAGGAACTGCTGCTTCTATCATGTCGTCAGCATAGATACTGTACTCTAAAATGAGCTTACCTTACTAAGTCTACTATGGTTTGAGTATAAAAGGTGCCCCCAAGTCTCCTGTATTTGGAATATGATCTAGTCATAGAGGCACTATGCTCACTAGAAGATTAATTCGAGGGCAAGCTCGGTGGCAGAACGTGCTGCTTGCAAACAGGGCCAGGGTGGCCGGAGGTCGCTGGGCTGTAATCTGGAAGGGCGTGTTCTTGTCCCTGGGGCCTCCCTTCCCTCTCTGTTTTCTGGCCACCAGAATATGAGCAGCACTGCGCTGCGAGGCCCTTCCACCATGCCTTTCTGCCTTGGAGTGAGACAGCTGGGGACTGAATCCTCCAAATCCCTCAGACAAAACAAACTGCCCTTCCTTCAAGCCGTGGCTGTGATATTTGGTTCTGGCACTAAGATAGTGACTGAGACAAAGGCTAAATGTGCCTGACTATGTTCTGCACCTGATACCTTGTTTACAAAAGCTCCTTTCACAGCAAAGTGACAACTGGTGAAGCTATAAATATCAGATGTTATCCCAGACTTCAGGAAAGAAAACCCTTACCACAAGCTTCTTTTAGGTAAACACACAAAACTCAAAAAGCTCCCAATTATGGGTTATTAGCTCTAATAACAAGGACAGATGCTAGTACACAGTTCCTAAAATAATAATTTAACAAATGAGGTTTTCACAGTCTGGTTGACATCTAAGAGATTAAATTTCCCCAAGTTTAGTAACAAATGAAATTGTATACATTTTTATAAAACAGTAGTCTTTTCTAACAGATCCTAGCAAAATTTTTAGAGATTTTCTATGTTTCAAAGAAACTGAAGTTAAATATATATGTCAGAGAATTATTTAACACCATCTCCACACAGTGAACAATAAAATTTATAAATTTTCTAGATATACTTTACTATCTTTCATATTTAAAAAGGAAAAGCAGTTGTGCTTATTCCCGAAAGTATGTTAACTTATGAAAAATGCTACATAAAGTTTATTTAGTTTCTTAAATTTTAGGCTGGGTTCTATAGGGCACTTTATCCATTAATAGTATACTATTGTAGCTAGTACTATATACTCTTTACTACCATATAGAAAAGAGTGATAGGATTTTGTTAATATTTTTGAATGTTTGATTTTCTTGTTATTAGCAAGTAAGAAGACTTGAGCTGCATGAAGTCAGTATAAAGTCATAGTACTGAGGCTTATGAAGAAGCAGTACCATAATTGTGATTGTGAGGTCAAAATAATAACATCTCTATGCAGCCGTCAGTATTAAGTTAAACCTTAATTATTTACCACTGCACTCAGTGCACATTATAGCAGGTACTTTTCCTTTTAGTAGTCAAAAGTATTAGCATTTTCCAAATTTTTTATTGTCATAAATTAGCAGTAACCTTAACTGACAGGCCAATAAATATAATTACTGTTACATTTATAAAATCTGCCTTAAGACCTTGCAAAATTTTAATCCCTATGGATTAGCTAAATAAGTTTTCCAATAAACTTCTCATTTTAAAACTTTGAAAGATTCGACGGTTTTAATGCTAACACTCATCTTCAGCTCATTCAAAAGTGACCTTTTCTAATCTAAAAAGCATGATCATAATATAAGGTGAATATTTAAAGAAATAAAAACTTATTACAGTATAAAACACATTACCATTAATACTCTTCAGAATACTCCCTCTTGCTTCAAACATTTTTTCCCAGAGTTTGTTTATTTTAAAGAGAAAAGAATAAAAAAAACAACAACACAAAAATTATAAAAATGATGCAAAGTTTCAAAACAAGATGATAGGAAATCAACAATGGTTGTATTACTTATTGTTACCTTCAGAGTAGTTGCTCAGATCACCAGATGTAAGATAAATTTCTCTTACCAGCCTTGCCTGTCTGTGAAGCAGTTTTGGAAGTCTTCTTTCATGAGCATGCATAGGAAGTATGAAAAACTACAATGAATACAGCTACAAGTGCCTCTGATAGAAAGACTGCCTTGTAAAACATTGTTTGTCCTCATCCACTTAATTCGCTGGACCTGGAACCACGCAAATCCTGACTCTTTCCCCAAATCAAAACGATCATGAAAGGTGAATGTTTTGAATCAATTGCAAACAGAGCCAGCCATGATACTGCAGCTAAAGATGCTGTTTCAACCTAGACATCAGCTCCAGCCCTTTTCTTTAATCTACATTTTATTCTCAGGCCGCAGTGACACACACAGTCATTCTTACAAACATGAAATCAAAAAGTAGAATCTATGGCAGCAGAGGACAGTGATGTACTGCAGCATAAAATGTCCAAACTTAAAATCCAGTATTGAATCTTTATTTAGTCTATTCCGTGCTCTGGCAACACCCCATGCACTGTTTTTTGTTTTTTGTTTCTTGTTTTTTTGAAATTTCAGAGTGAGGCCAAGCCCTGCACCATGATCCAACTCCTCCCTTCCTTGTTCCCCTACTCAGGTCTTCATCATTTCTCCTTTCGCTTCACCCATTCTCCAAAGCGCCACATCCTCTGCCCACCGCGCTCCGGAGGCCTGCTTTCGCACTGCTTAAACTCAGTAGTTCTCAAGTGGCTGCACCCTGGAGTTGCCCGAGGAACTATCCAACAAAGAAATGCAGTCACATCTTGCAGATTCTAGTTTGCTTAGTTTGCAAAACTGTACAAGTTAAGCATTATTAGCTAAGCAGGCCGGCGACAGATCAGAAGAAAATGACCTCTGTTTAACAGGGACCGTGCTCTTATGTGAGAGATTTTGAGTATGAAATTCTAGCTTCCTTGTCCTTGCTTTGACAGACCCAGTGCTGTTAGGCTCACTAGTAAAGGAATTTTCCAGAGGAGATGTCTTTCCCGTGGTCTTCCATGGGGAACATATCACATTTGATAGCATTTTCCTCTACTGACAGGGGGAGCCTTTGAACATGCAAATGTGGTCATTATTGTTAATCTCATGTCTTGGTTCTGATATATTATTGGCTCCTTATCACATAGAAATCACTGTTTTTCAATGTATGCCTGAACCAAGACAAACTACAAGGCTGCTCTTAAAAATACTAAAATACCGCATATACTCTTTAGCTAGACTGTTATTCACCTTCTCTGTTACTTGCATCTTGATATTCCACTGCTTGAAAACACCACAGACCATTTTAACATTCAGAGTGTGTCCCATGTCAGACCATCATGACTACTTCTAAGAATATTCTTGTTTCTGTCTTAAATTGGACATAAACTGTCAGTCTATGAAGCACATACTTTTGATCATTCTGCTCTTCCAATATGCTGACCTTTATTAAACTATATATATACTCTAACAGATGCATATGATTAGTACAATTTTTTTCTTTTAAATGACACACTTTTTGTGAGCCCTGAATTTGATTATGCTTCTCTCTTTGCACTAGCTATTAAAAATACAAAATAAATTTACTGACAACTTCTACCCAAAATATAGAATCATACATTTCATAAAATATAAAACATAAATCATTCATTTACATCCTGAGTTCGATCCCTAGTACTGCCAAAAAAAAAAAAATCATTCATTTACAAAAATAAATTTACTGACAACTTCTAGTGAAACGTATAGAACTATATATTTTCTAAAATGTAAACTATAAACCATACATTCTATCTAGAATTTCATCTTAGTTTTCTCTCCTAATCTTTCCCTAAGTGCCCATTTCATCATATCTTATTTGCTTGTCTGATTTACATTTTCCCACCTTTGATGGAAGCTGCATAAAATATTTTTAGAACCAGATTAGATATACCTGTTAAACATATCAAATCATACTTTAGGGACAATTGACTGCAAGTTGGGTATTCAGCTAGAATACCAAAAACTTCGAGACAATACAACAAAATGATGATGTTTTTGAAATTTTGTGTTACTTTAAAAACTTTTGTGTATATACTAAATCATTATATTTAATTTTGTAGTGAAATACATACAATTTGAGGAAATAATTTCTTAATCAAGAGACTTTTTAAGTGAAATTTCTTTGGTTAGCTAGGTGATTGGGTGACAACAAATTTTACTGATGCAGCTGCCACATTGAAACTGTTTTCAGGATATGTCACAAAGAATTAAGGTATTTTGAAGGCAGGATGATTGTGCGTGGGAGGTTGCTTGTGACTAGAAGGGTAAGCCTGAGACCTCAGACTTATCCACTCATCCTTTCCTGTGTGAGAATGATCTGCTGTCTCCACCCTTCACTCATTCTGGCCCATCCCGAGGTGGTACATGAAACCTCTAGAGCAGAATAGGAGAGTTCCAAGAGAGTAAGGTCATCAGGAAGGTCTTGAGGAGGAAGCAAGACCTTCTCGAAGGCCAGGTAGCACAGGCTAGCTCACTAACACCTAGTTCAGGTAATAAAACAACAAAGCAAACTGATTTGCTCAATACGGTCCATTTCAGAACATGGGGCAAAATCAAGACAATCCCACCCAAAATTATGGACGTTAACCTGAGATGACAGCCAGTTTACAATCTACCCAATAACTAAGTACAAATATAAATACAATTAAGCTTTCTATTCTTTCCAACTTTTCAAAGCATTTCTTCCAACATTTTCTAGGTCAAGGAAAGCCTGGTCCTAATTTCCTTATTAAAAAGGCTCCAATAATAAACTGCTAACACATTCCTTTTGTTTCTTTCATCTTGACAAAGGCAAATCAATACAAATGCTAATGGCAATTATCTTACAGCAACAAATCTCCAAGAACTCCATCTTGGTGAGTAAATAAAATAAAACCTGCAGACTTCAAAGGTTTTCAATATCTTAATCCCCTTTAGGTGCACTCTTATGAAATGTATAGTGTACATGCTCTTTTAAATTACTATTTCATCAAATAAGAAGTATAAGCCTTGTCAGGCTTCTGTGTGCTGAATGGAATTTGCATTAGCGTGCTTATTATAAAAGCAATGCCACTTTCAGGTTTTGAACCATTTGCTTTCAGGTTAATGAAAAAGAATCTTTCACGTTTTCTTAAATATTCATTTTTTTCTCTTCAAAGCAACGTTATCCTGATGCCTTTCTGTGGGTATTCAGTTTGTTCCCACAGCCCTTGTGGGGCTAATTTTGCATTTCAAGTAATATACGAAACCTAAAACGCACTGACACCCTTCATCCTCTTCAGAGGAGAGGAGGGCAGGGAGCAGCTACACAGGGACATGGTCTGGATTTCTCTGTCTCGCTCTTCCAAAGGTAACTGTGAAACAGAGAGGGCGTGTTGCATAGATGCACCTTCAGAGGACCCCTGTTCACACACTTCTTCAGGAGGTCATCGACCCTTTCCGGGACAATTTTATGTTTGGACACAAGAAATGTAGGCATCTTGTCCCTCAGACGTTTGGTCTGTGTGTCATGCTGCAGACTGGTAAATTGGATATCTCGCTGTTGGTCTACCATTTCTCTATCTTCCTACCTATCATCTCGATAGAGAGACATTTCCTAGCAAATATGAAATATGTTTGCATCTTTTTCATCATCAAGCCTTTTGAAACAAATGCCTTAATTAAGACCTTACTGATTAGAGTAATATATCATAATCATTGAAGGCTTAGACACTGAGTTCTGTTATCTTGACTTAAAACATCTGCTACTTCGTTGCTCTGGGACGGGCAAATTACTTAACTTCTATGTGCACAGTAACAACATTTTTGTGAAGATTAAAGAAATTCATCTTTGTTAAAGCACTTAATACTGTACGTAGCTCATAAATATAACAACATATCAAGTATTATAAATAAGAATTGATGTGTAATACAACACAAGTGAAAAGTATACATGCGTTAATTTATGCTCCTGAAAGTTTTAATATAGTTTTATTGAAATGTAAAATCTCTATACATTTAAAGCTGAAGAAAAAATATTTTCATAATCCTTTGTGAAAGAAGAGTCTAATTTAAATCTTTTCTAGAAATAAGAGAAAAATGTCTTACAAATATACGATGAAATATCTCTATATTATCAAAGTCACTATTGATGCATTTTTATCTAAAAATTAACACTGATTTGGATGAAGAGCTGCATCCCATATTTTTAAAAAGGTGAAGATTTTACTATTAAAATAGTGTTCTCACAGAAGCATAGTTCTAACTTTTTTTGAAAATTTCTGTTCTTATTGTAGTGCATAGGTAAAAATTTTAACGCTTTTCAGCAGTAAAGAAGTTATTAACCCTGCTAAACAATTTAAAAATTTTGTCCACAGTGGCCATCTGTGCAAATATATATGTACGTTATTTGATTTTAGTTGATACCTGGATATGTATGAACTGCATAGTATGATTAGTTTCTAATTTGGCTTTATAATAAAACCACAGCATAATTGTGCTCTGTTTGGGCTTCCAATAAAAACGTTTTTGTAAGTTTTTTATTAAGGACTTTGATTATTCTATTAAAGAAAAAAATGGCTTAGAACTCCTCTTCAGTTTTCCCAGAGAAGCAATAAACCTCTTGTGAGTATCTAGTAGCAATATGGATGACCTATAAATTAGAGTAAGTTGCATTTGCTTCTCACCCTGTATTGGGAGGTTTTAAAGAAACCCTTTATAATCTCTTTATAGTTAACAAGGTGAAGATAGTTCAATGTTCAAAGCTTGGTGGATAAATCAAAGCTTTTGTACATATGCAAAATATATAAGACTTGAGATTTTTCTTGCCATAAAACATTCTAACTCAAATCTCAGAAGGTGAACTCTTAATAACACCCCTAACTCTGCCCACATACTTGTGCCCTCCCAGTGGGTGGGAGGAACATACCCTGCATCATCTACTGCAGACGTGCACCATCAAAAATAAAAAAGCTACAAGCAGAGAATTATCTAGAACAAAAATTGTAAGATAAAAATAACTTGTTGAGAGAAATAATTTTTTAGGGTAGCAATATCTTTGTTCATTAATGAGTCAGCTAGAAAACTAGTAAGAATTTGTAAAATCTCTCTCACACACATACACACATACCATAGAAGGAAATACATGTATATATATATATAATTTTATAACAGATTTGTTTATCTACTATAATCTAAATGAGTAATGTGATGCTATAAGAATCTAGGCTAAAATCAAAGCATGTATAAATTTTTGAGTATTTAAAAAACTGTGGAAAAGCCACATACAAAAAGGTTCATGGTCTGGGGATATAGCTCAGTGGCATATGCACCTGCCTGGAAAGTATAAGGTCCTTAGTTTAATTCCCAGTGCCAAAAAAAAATCATTATTTTTTCCCTGTCACATAGCATAACTCAATGACATAGAATATTTTATTTGTGCAGATTAGGTGAGATAAATTAGACAGTAGTTTAAACTAGTGATGGACATGTGGAAGATTCATTAATCTTTCTGTCTGTCTCTTTCTCTCTGTGTGTCTCTATCTCAGTCTCTCTGTCTGTCTGTCTGTCTGTCTCTGTCTCTCTGTCTCTCTCTACCTTACCACTGTTTGCTCCTTTCATAGTAAAATTTTTAAAAAGTACTCCCCCACACCTCATTTTCATGATCATTGCTAATTCAGAGCCTTTTTATATAATAGGACAAGTTTAAAACGTTCTAATATATGATATCATTTTACTTGGATGACTCAGCATCCTACCCATGCAGGGAAGCAAAAACTTCCAACAATTACTTGAACGGAACAACTTCATTTTAACTGAATTGCACTATATTAACCACACATTTTCTATTTTAAAAGTGGAGAAATGAACAAGAAGAAAAAAGCTTGAAGAAAAGACAAAATTATGTGGGCTAAGTTTTGAAGGGTACATATTAAAGTGAATCATATTCTCAGGCTCAGAAGAATCAGGAATGGGGTTTCTAAAAATATAAGGAGAGTTGAAGCAGCTCAGCCAAAGGACGATTTTCACTTCAAATAGACAATGTTCATGCTGATAAGAGGATAAGGACTATATTAGATGAGAAAATTAGCTGGGATGAAATTTTAAAAATATGAAAAGATCCCGATATCAATTGCAGGTAAATTAAGTGAAATAAAACATCTTACTTTTTTTTAAAGTTCAGAGGTTTAAGACATATCACAGAGGGATGAAAACACAAGACTCTTTTTAAAAAATTGATTCAATGAGAATACAAATCTTTAGAAAATTTATGACAGACATCTTTCAAAAGGTACATCAAGGACAAATACTTGTTCTGAAGTAGCCAAGTTGAAATGTTTTCCTTTATCAAAATAGAGACATAAAAATTCCGTGTATGTGTCTTGTCTTCCTGCTATATTACCTTCAGCCGTGAGTCTCTTAGATCTTAAAAGGAGAACAGTGGCAGACAAATAGGTAATTGGAAAGGTGTCCACAAAAGAAACCCAGCGATTCAGGAAATGCGGTGAGTAACTGAGTGGACTTGCCATTTACTCTGACTCAAACTGGCTCAATGCACTCCATGAGTAACACCATAATATGGCATATGAGGGAATATATATATACATATATGGTTGATACATATTATATACATATAATGGTGTCAACTCCAGGAGCCTAGAGGTTTGGTTAAGCGACTCAGCAGTCCTGCACCTTGGAGTAAAAGACGTGCCCTTACCCCTCTGGGATGTTGTTTATTGTGTTAACTTGAGAAGTTTAGAAGGTTATCTGTGGGACTCAGAAGGGAGCTGGGTTGTTTACTTTGTATTCACCCTAAACCTGTGCAAGAGGGGGGCACGCAGAGGGTGTGGGGGGAGAGGACCCCCGTCTCCCAAGAGCCGGCAGGCTGTATATAAAAGGGACTGAGGACGGCCCGGCTGCCGGTTCTTCCGAGGCGCTCCAGTCTTCACCTCCAGCTTGGTCGTCTCCCGGCTTCCGGTGCGGACTCTTCGGCTTCCGCCTGGGACTCTTCAGCCTTCCGGTGCTGGCTCTCCGGCCTTCATCGTAGATTCATCAGCATTTCGTCGCAGACCCAACAGCCCTTGACACGGACTTGCACGGACACTGCGGTGAGCTCCAGGCCCCAGGCCTGGGCTGTTCAATCTCCAATGCCCATTGGATAAGCAGACTGATGCAGTCATTCAACATTATTCAACAAAAAATAAAGCACATAGCTAAAACATGAAACAACATGATGAATATCAAAAGTGTTACATAAAATGAAAGAAATTAAAGTCATATACGTATATACATTTATATATGATTTCACTTATGTATCATTTTAGAGTAGGAAAAACCAGCCAAGTAGGATTTTAAAAAATCAAATCAGTGACTTTTCCTGAGAATAGGCCTTAACTGGATAGGAGAAAAAGGGAACTTAATTTTAAGGAATGGAACTATTTCATACATTGTTGCACATCAAAACTGAATGAAAGGCACACTTAATATATGAGCATTCTCTAACAGGTAAACTATACCCCAATACAAAGGAATCAAAATACTGAAAATATGCTTTGAAATATCCTACGGTGATTTAAAGGGATATTGCGGCTTTACTTTGAAGTACGGATAAGCCATCTGCATGCGGAATTCTAGCAGCACATCCCAACTTCACGGAAACTGTAATACAGTTAGAGCCTCACTACAGGATGGCAAGACACGGCACATGGTGGAGAAGTTCAGAGCTAATCTAATGCGCCACAGAAACTGAAATCAGCACTTACTCCTTCGAAGGGATGCTTTTAATCCTTGTGGAGATGCCAGTGCAAAACAGAACTGAAACATACCAGCTACCAAAACTAAATTTAGAAATTTAGTAAAGAAAGCACAAGAAAAAAATTAGAAAGTGCACTAAAGAAAATATTCAGAAATTGGAATGAAAGTCCAGAGGGAAAAGATGACATTAAAGTAGGATTGGGGAACTCTGAGACTATGGCACAGGGCAACACGCTGTTACTTTGGAGCATGAGAAAATGACAGAGAAAAAGTAAGAAGGTCGCAGCTTCTGTATTACAATCTCCTACCACACTTGTTCCTCTGCTGCTGCCAGTTAATGGTCATGAATCAAGAATCTCAGCACAGGTTCACTCCTCCCCTGTGTAAAGATCTTCTCACAAGCAACTTAGCCTTCTCTGGTGACACCGGCTACCTAGCTCTGCTGAAACCGTCTTAGAACTGCACCTACAAAGTACATCCTCTTCCCCACCTAACCTACCATTTTCATCCTTCACGGAGGTCTCACAATGCTCCTCAATTTCTTTCTCAGGTGTCTTCTCAAAGAAGCTCATGTCTAAACCTGTCTTGACTTTGCTACTCAAAAGACCAACCTAGCAAAAATGATAACAAGCATAGTCTGACAAAATGAAGGCTAAATTGGGCTCTGTGTTTGACTGCCTACCACTCAACAGTAGTGAAAAATACAGTCCTCAATGATGAACCCAAGCACAACGTGTTCAGTTGCAAAAGATTTTATGAGGAGTGATGTGGTGAACCATTTTGAGCAAACTTCTTTGCAGGTGCAATATCTTACGCATTTTAAAAACACACAGTAAATAGTGCCTACAAAGACCACAGAACTGACTGGTTACTGCTGCACTGTAATTTTAAAAAAGTGAAAAATTCCCAGCTGTTAATAAGCAGTTAAGTGTAAATGTCAGAGACAGGTAGGTAGATTACAAAAAGGCCCTTATCCCTGCTGTTAAAGGGAGGATGTTACTAAGCAGCAAGTAGAAGTCTTTATAGTTGAAAGTCTGGAGCTCCAGACATGTTTAAATGGTCTGCTATACAAAAATCGTTGATCTGATGGGCAGAACCGAGGTCCCGACAATGGGTGAAGAAGATCTATATGTGTGATTCATAGAGTTCCGGCCCCTGAAAAACTCTCCTTGAACTATCAGAATTTGCATAAATGGCCCACTTTTCCCTTGAAAAGTCTAGTACTTTCTTTTTGTTGAAAAATATTGCAGACATGTAAAAGGAGATAGAAATATATGCTGAATATTTACATTTTTAATGTTTACTACATTAAAAGGCACATCGCCATTAATCGCCCCTCAGAATACTCCCCTCACTTGGATCACTAGAGCTCATCACTCTTGTCGCTTTCTGCAGCCGTTCTGGAAATTATGTTTTAGAAATGTGTTTACAAAATGTGATCAAAAATACAGTGAATGCTGCTTTGAGTGTAACCCAGTGGCAAAGTAGGACTATAAACCTGTCATAGTGTAACTTCATCCACATTAGTCACCCGGTCTGGCACTGCGTGGCTTCTGGCTCTCCCTCAGTGACAAAATGACTGTAGAAGGGATACATTTTGAAGCAATTCAGACCATTGAAACAGCCATGACAGTGCAACTGAAGACACTCATGAGAGAGGAACTGCAGGGAGTGGCAGGAATTATGGAATGAGTGTGTTCAAAAAAGGGGAGTATTTTACAGAGGAATAATGACACTAAATCGTTTACTGGAATAAATTTTTGAAATTTAAATATTCCCTGTATTTTTATCATTTCTCACACTTTACTTAAAAGGCAGTGTGTATTCCCTTAGAAACTGACGTATCCCTTGTCCTATTTACTTCTCTGATAACTCTGGTTAAATCCCCATGTGCCCCTCTGTATACTACTGCATCTCAAAAGGACACGGAAAGATGCCTCACAAACTTGCCAAAAGAAATAGATGTGGGACCATGAGAAGCCAGAGAAATACTCCAAAATTGGACTTTGAGGGTGCTTGACTAAAAGGACTTAGAATGTAAGACTGGATGCCCAAGATTTCTTTTATTTAGAGGTACTTCATTTGTAGTGGGGATTAACAATCTACAAGAACCCTAAGGTATAGCGTAAAATCTCCACTCAGGTGGCTCCCAAAGTCACGGAGAAACTATTCCTTCCATCATGTGGGAATACCTTATGTGCTCTGGTAGAAGGTACAGGAAGGGATGCTAAAGATAAAAGGAGGTTGACACAGACAATACATGAGAAAAGGAAAGCAATCAATGAGAGGCTCCCACTGACACCAGCTCACCACAGCCGGTTGTGATACCCTGGTGATCAGAGAGCCAGCATCAATAAGAAACACTAGCAGGGGCAGGCACAAAACCTGGCTAAGAACAACCGTAGCTTTGATCCTTCCTCATCCCTACCCCAAATGAAGAGAGGCCATGATGCTACACTCCCTTTCAAGAAACCAAGAGGCCAGACCTTTCTTGACTTGGAACTTGAAGGTACAGCCGTGGAGGTTTCACGTAAAGGAAATGTGGAGATGTTTCATAGAAGGTGGTGTTCCAACCAGAAGTATGCTGACTCTCAACAAAGGTTTTGCTTGATATTTGCAACCTATAAAAATGCTTAAGGCATTAGAAAAACATATTCCAGAAGCTTGTAAAGAAACCCAATGAAGATTCAAGAACTTACTATTTTAATAATGTTTCTATGAGTCTGGTAGTCTAAACCATGGCAGAATTTCCTCTTCAAAGTTAAAAACAACCTCTAGGTATTGATAATCCTACCCAAAGAATACATATTTCATTATAGGCTTCTTTGGATTTTGGGTGTAGCAGATTCAGTCTAGAATGGATTTTGGATGTAACACATGTGGTCTACTCAGAATGTTCCTCAGCGCATTTCTGTAATGATATGGAAAACTGCTAGTTTTGAGTGTGATTGAGAGCAGGAAAGGATGCTGCAATAGGCCCAAGCTGTGACACAAGCATTCTTGCCATTCGTGCAAGTAATTTTATGGTGTTGAAGGTCAAGGAGGAAGAAAATACATAAATCTGGAACTTCTGAAAGGTCTCAGTGAGAGAATCTCAATGCAAGCTCCTGGAACTCTGCAATAAATCTACGCCATCTGTACCAGCTAATTACAAAACTGCTCCTGAGATCTTCCTGAGAGTAAAATAATGCCTGACCTTGAGATTCCAATTGACCTTGTATCAAAAACCAGGTTCAATAACCCTAAGTTATTGTAGGCTGATCAGGTCCACAATCTCCCAAGTAAGTGGATGGTGAAGGGTTAAATAAATGAGACAATGGACATGATTTCAGGGCTCCAGCAGGACTAACTCTCTTCAATATTCTCTGAGCTTCAGTATTCTCTGAGTTAGCCCAAGACTTCTCTGAGCAGCCCATATTTATTTGGTTTTTAAACAAAGGAGGAGGATACTCAAGAAAATGCAGGAATCTCAGAGGACATTGGGAGAATTTTCCCAAGTAGTACATTATGTCAACCAGGAGAACTGCCTTATCTTTAGGTTGGTATTTATTGTAGAAGTGTGGGCCTGCAGCAGCAGCCTCCTTTTAGCCACTTGGGGTTGGAGCCAAATGTCCTCAGCTGCTGCCTTATCCTGTCAGACAAGGTGCCTAAGCTTCAGACAACTCACAAATAAACACAGAAAGCCAATTGGTTAATATTAAATCCTGCTCAGAGCCACTTTATAATGGTCCCCAACAAACTTGTATTCACAACTGGTCATATTTATAGTCATAAAGGAAGTATCTAACAAGCAGCTGAAGAAGAAGGAAACAAACTTTGATTCATGGATCTGTCAGCTCAAAAATATGGGTACAGGCTAAAACTGTATTAAACAGCATGCAAGAGGAATTTGGAAAGCCAGCAGATAGTGAAAAAACTCTTCCTTGGTGAGGAGATGTAAGCAGTGCCCATTTTGTGAATGGAGCAGCCCTCACGTTACACACATATAAATTCTGACTCAGTGGCCAGCCCGATTTAGGTGTGAAGCTTTAGGCTGTTAGGCTTCCAGTCTTAGAACTGGGACATAACTGGGAAATTAAAGATCGGAAGTTTCAGGGTAGAAGCACATAGATTAATAAGTGGAAGTGAGCATTGAGTATGTAGGTCACTGAGTCAGACCTTCCTGCTTGCAAGAGCGCATCTATCCATTAAAGAAAATCTTGCAACCAAAATGCATTGGTTAATTGACTTTATAATCATCTGTGGTAGAAATGAGCCCAGGAATGCAGAAGCCATAGTGGAAGCATTGGTTACTGACTGTTATGGGCTGCTACTTATGAAAGCTGATTACTACACAGAGCTTCTTAGGTGGCACTATTCCTCACAGGCTTCAACTTACCACCTGGTGGCAATTCTGCCACCCTTTGTACTTTCCAGTGTGGAAAACAGAGCGCAGATTCCTCACAGAAAACAAACCTACTCCAGGCGTGGGTTTGCTTTCTGTCCTACAGATCCTCAGCCAACAAGTTATTCAAGGCTTGTGAAATACTTGATTCATAGTGTGAATTCCACAAAGCATAGAATCTGTCCAGGAGCCCGTAGTGGTCCCCAACAAACTTGTATGGCATCTGCCAGCTAAAGTATATCCTATACCAGCCAAAATCAGCTGGCTTCACAGAGTGATGGATCAACCTTCTAAAGGCACGACTGAGCCATCAGCTCCAAAACAAGCCCATGAAAGCAGTAAGCGGCATCCCCAGGATACAATATGAATTCATTATATTAAAGATTCTGGGTGCTGCTCTATCACCAACAGGAGAAATTAATGGCACTAGAAAATCAAAGGTGAAAACTTCAAGGGCCTCATATTCTATTGTTCTCAATGAGCTGATAGAGGATTCTGTGCTTCTCAGCAACTCTGGATTCAGTCATGTCAGAGCTGCCGGCAAAAAAGGTAAGTTCCCATCTACTAAGGGGCCACAGCAAGATTTCTTTTGCAGTAGAGTCTAAAACTACTGCCAAACAAATTTGGAGTTTAATATTTAGGGAGTAGATGGAGAGAAAGGGTCAGGATACTATCATGGATGATTTCCATGGTCCTGCCGGCTTGAACTACCTAATCACTTTTATTGGTCATTTTACTAAGAAAAGTATAAAAGGCCACATGACGGGACAATCATGCACATACTACCATCGGTTCAAGCCACCTGGCCATGACAGAATTACAGCCCCATCATAAACATGTTGATCTTGTCTGCCCTGAAGTTTAAAATCAACTACTCAGTAAGTGCTGTGCTCAGTCCCAATAATTTCCCACTTCTAAGTTTCCTAAGAGGAAGAGAGGTCCACACGAGTGGTGGAAGCTTTCTTTCCTATAACTGTGAGGAATCTGCACTGTGTGGCAGCTGAGAACACGTACTTTTAAAAATCTCCGAGTGGGAAAGCATACATGGCAGAAGTCACCATTTAATCATTCCAAGTCCTCACTTTGCACACTGCTGCCAACCGATAAGTGGGACAGCCGTAAATGTATACGCAGAGCCACTCCTCAGACTTCGAAATGCCTCTGAGTGACAACTTTGACATAAATACTACCCATCAGCATTGTTAAATACCCCTTCAAATTACACTGCATCCAACGCGTTCTTCCTTCTCCACAGACAGCAGCCTCCTGCGCCTCCTAACAGATCTCCTACTTCACCTGCACCGTAACTTTCTTCATTCACTTTTCCCAAATAACCTGACACAGACCCAAGACATCAGTTATAAATGTTGGTAAAAGCAAGTACAAACGTTTACACTTAGTGGCCTGCATCTAAGAGTTCCAAGCAGCCACAGAAAGAATGGGTTTAATTTGGCCTACAACATTCATTTCCGTACTGTTACTTTCCTCTCTCAGGAAATAAGAGGGAGAAGGAAGAGAAGGAGGGTGTGGAGGAGGAGGGAGGAGAAAAAGAAAATACACAAAGCGGAAGGACGGGGAGGAGGGCAGAGGTGAGAAGAGAGCAGGAAGAGAGGAGGGGGATGGAGGAAAAAGAGCAACTAGCAATGCAGACCCGCCTTCCTAGCTCCTAACACCGGGGTGTGCTAAGCGGCACCCGGTGCTGACAGTGGCCTATGGTACAATCCGCCACAGTTCTCAGCAGCCTCCTCGGGCTCCATAACAACCTCATTCATGCCTGGCACTTCCTAACTCCGGCAGTCACTTGAGCTTGTGACATTCGTCTAGTGATCGTAATAAAACTAAGATTCAAGGGTCTGTTTCTTGGAATGAGATGGCAGCGTGGGTTAAAGACTTAAAGTGGCATATAAAAGGGAACTTCCATGCCGGGACATGGAGACAGCGGGTGAAGGTGATAGGCTTTACAGGGACTCGGGGATTTGCAAAGCAAGAATATCAGATAAGCAAAGGGCACAAAGATTTAGAGTTCGTTATTGAAATAGGTGACTGAGACACACAGGCTGTGCAAAAGGCAGAAAAATGCCAGTAGAAGCACTATGAAATAACAGCAGGTAGAACTAGTCACCAAAGGCTGAAATTAGTATGGAAACAGTTGTTCAGGATAAGACATTTAGAAGAACTATGTAAAAACGAATTTCCAACTCTATCAGCTTCCCTAGGGGAAAGCACGTGGCATTATATTTAGGCTTTGTCAGTTTGAACAAGCAGTTAATAGCAGTGACTGAATTTATTATAATGTTTATCAAACTTCTCCCCAACAGAAAAAAGCATGGCTAAGTGGCTATTAGTGATTATTTTATAATATTTTGGTAGGTTGCATCAGTTCGCTAGGACTGCTATAAGAATAACAGATTGACTGGCTTAAAGAGGAGAAATTTATTCTCACAATTCGGGAGGCTGAAGTCTGACATCAAGATGTTAGCAAGGTTGATTTTATTCTGAATAGTCTCTGCTAGACTTGCCAGGGTCATCTTCTCCATCTGTGTCTGCATCAGCTTTTCTCTGGCGTCTGCGTCCTCCCTTCTTCCCTTCCTACAAGCACACCAGGTGCATTACTAGACAAGGGCATATCTGTACAACTTCGCTTTACCTCCGTGACCTCTTCAAATGTCCTGTGCCCCGCTGAAGTCACATTCTGAGTTAGAATTTCAAGATACATATTTGGAGGGACACAGTTCAACTCATCACAGATGTTAACATGCATCTCAGAGATTTTTAAAATATATATGAATAAGTGACACTGCGGATGACTTTAAATTGTGAAAGAAGGTTTCTGAATAGAAGCAGGAGCCTATGTATTACAGATTAACATTATGATCACACATCATTTGCTCAAGACAGAAGAGCATCTCTTATGCGACTCTCCCGGAAGAAGCACTAAGACTTTTCCAGGTCATTCAGTTATGTGAAAAATCATCTGGCAAATCACATGTCCCTCTCATTCCAGGTTTAGCAAATGTGACCAAGTGAAACCATTCCAGGCAACGCACAACACTGAAGGAAGCAAACTGTTCTATAAAATAACTATCCTAAGTAGTTTGACAGAAATAATTAGAAGAAATCAGTTAAAATTAAATCCAAATCTGAAAATGATGGAAAATTGAGACTGTTATCCCAGAACTTGTCATTGCGGTCTTCAGCATCAACACGACCATTAATTTAAAGTATTAACTCTTTTATGCATGGTTTGCAGCTCTTTAACATATTTTGTCATATATGAATTCGATCAACAGCTCTGAGGTAAAACAAATTTCTGATTCTCTTGTATATGTAATCAACTATGGAGCCTTCAAGTTTTCAAGTAAAAATATCCTTAGGCAATTTTTTCCCAGCAAAAGAGCAAATAAAATGTCTTCTAGTATTTTTTTTTGGCAGTATTGGGGATCAAACTCAAGACCCTGCGCTTGCTAGGCAGGTGCTTCGGGGTGACGAGGTGGTGCCTTTACTCTAACCAAGTTCCTCTTCTTTATATAATTCCTTGTATATTTCTCTATTTTTAGTTCATTACAATGAATAATTTTGTAATTTTAAAAATATGTTACTATTACTATCATTCTAAATAGACTAAAGTTCATTAAAAATCATTGGTTACTAAATTATTGGTTAATTCATGTATTTACCTTAATGGGTTAATTGGTTAATAAGTGACTGGTTTATTGGTTAATAAATGACATACAAGCACAATTAAAATATATATTAATAACATAACATTCAGTAAAATAGATTACAATGGGGAAGCAATTATGTAAGTGCTAATTTAGTTTTTTTTATTTTAAAGATTAAAAACCTAAAAAAAAAAAGAATACAAAATCAAAACAACACAAAAGCAGCAAAAACAATACACGATCTCAAAACAAAATGATAGGAATTAACAATGTTTGCTACATTGCATAATGTTATCTTCAATGAAATTCTCAGTTAAATGAATTCTGTGTTTCTTGTAAAATGCTAACATTCTTCAGAATAGCTTGAGGAGTCTTCATATTTCAGTTTTCTTGGTGAAGAACTAAAAATAAAGATTTTCTATAATGCAGATTGCTTTCCTAGTCTGATTTTCCAAAAAAGGGAAACTACAATGTTTCTAATTCATCTAACATGCTAAAATAAACAGAAAACAAAAGAATGTCCTATGTTACTCTTTAAAATTCCACTGTCATTGCCTTGTTGAGATACTAAGCACTTTTACAGAAAAAGTAAACATTTTTCAGCACTTGAAGATGAAGTAATACTTCTGTTGAACACATAAAGGTACCTAAAATATTTATATAAATACCAACTATACCTCCACATTATTATGTTTTAAAATAATATTTTTGAGGGTTGGGGCATAATTCAGTGATGGAGTTCTGCCCTTGCATGTTTGAGGACTTCGGTTTACTCCCAAGCAACACATACATACACAAACACAACACACACATATACACACATATACAGACACACACATACACACACATACGTACACAGATACGCACAAAAATACCCAAACAGACACACAAGTACACATACACAGACAGAGACATACATACACACACACATAGACACACACACACACCACACACAGTCAGACATACACACAGAGACATACACATACTCAGGTACACACACACAGTTATAATTTTGAGAAGAAATCTCACAGCAGGAGCTTTGGGACTACAAAGTCTGCATTCAAAATCTAAATAAAATCTACACTTGCACTTCATTAGGTATCTCCTTTCAAGTAAAATTCTTACCCTCTCTTGTGCCTCCATGAGCATATCTGTAAAACACAAATAACAATAGCACCTCCTTAAAAGGTTTTGAGGCTGATTAAATGTTAGTGAACTAAAACATTTAACAGTGTCTAGCACACAGTATATATGTATTAAATATTTGCTGTTACTATTTTTAAAAATTAAATTTATAGTCACAGAGAGTAGAGCACTGGCTGTTGGGGGGTAAAGGCTAAGTAACATGAGGATATGTTGGGCAAAGTACATTTAGTTACAAGAGGAACAAGTTTGACAATGTACATTACAGTGTGGCTCATGTTAGATGTGCTAATTTTGATATTCATTGTACCACAAATACACATTACACATCCATTGTTTGTACATCTTCAGTACATACAATATTCATTTGTCAATTAAATGCTTAAAATAAGGAAAACTATAGAATAAATGTGAAGGTATGTATAAATTTATAGAAGATCAGAAGATCAATGTTAAAAATGACAGGAGTTAAACCCTCTGGTCCACTCTGGAGAGTGGAGAGAATTAGCATGATTCCTGCTGCCAGTCAGACAGGTCACATTTCAACCAAATGTGCAGGCAGGTAGCTCTCTACCGGCGTGGCTCCCAGGGCTGCAGCCGGTCTTGTGCGCCTCCCTGGTGCACAGCCACACACTGCCTGCTCTGGTTCAGCCTCCGCCCGCCCTTGGGTCCATGCAGGGCCCTCTGCTTCCTTCAAGCGTTTACTAAAAACGGGCTTTGTGTTTCTGGCCACGTGACTTAAATGCAGAAGTTTTCATCCCTAAATTCTTTTTCCTTCTTAGCGCTTGTAACTGTCTGCCACTGAATTCTCTTTTGGAAGGCTTTCTTTCACATCTGGTTTTCCTACTAGGCTGTAAGCCCCGAGAACAAACAGAAGTTTGTCGGTTTTGTCCTGCTGCTCCCGTCTTACGTAGAAACATTGTGCCATACATGGAGGGCTCAATATTGTTGAAGCAATGAAAGCGGCTCCCAGACAAAAGCATAACACTAGTAATGTTGGGATTCTACCTATTTACTGTTTAAAGATCAAAGTCAGAAACATTTTTCCTTTAAGAGCTAAAAAGGAAACTAGTCTGGTAGAAGAAGAATGTAACCAGACAGGCTGCAGACTGCTCATTTTTATTGAAACATTTATAGAGGCAAAGGTGCACACAAAAGTTTGTAGCCCCCAGAATGCCATATGAATACCGTGATGTTCTTTCCCAAACACTAGTTTTTAAAAAGACTAAAAAATAAGAGCAGGATATGCAATTATTTTAATTAACTAAAGGTCAGTCTTTTAAAAGCAATATACTACAATGAATTTAAAAGTAATAATTACACCAAATTGGTCAATTTCTGTCACTCAAACTCCCTAAAATAAAGACCAACTTTTGCTTTTTACTGTGCTCTACAGCATAAAAATAATCAACCTAATCCGATTAGATAGCGTTTTAAATTTTAAAAATTCAGTGTAAAATAGCTTTTGTCTATCAAATTAAGAGTGAGCTCTCATTTATTTCCTTCAAAGCATAGCATCCCAGGAACAATACATATTTCGGCGAAAGTTGTGCAGGTGTGTGTGTGTGTGTGTGTGTGTGTGTGTGCGTGCTCGCACAAGCATGTGTATAATGCCACGTTGTGATTTGTCACTTTAACTTCTTTCCTTGCTCTTTCACTCTTTGGCACATTTGATTTGCTCCATTTCATGAAATATTTTCTTCGTGAGCCTCGAGGTCCCATTAGTTGACTTCGCTTTAACTTTCATTCAAAGAAAGAGTTGCTTTGCTGTTCTGATGAGGAAAAGCCTGACCTTGACCCACTTGCTCTCCGTGATTATGTAGCTAACTTGCACATTATTGTTTACGTTAGTCTACATATTGTATTTAGTCACTTTCATCAGACCCGAAGAATGAATTCAATAAACGATTCTGCTTAAGCAAGACTACATGTAACATTGGAAAAGCATTGAATTTGAGATAAAAGCCCATATGTATTCTGATACTGAAATGTTTGGAGTGAGGACCTTGAGCAAGAAATCTCTCTAAGCCTTGGTTACAACTCATTTAAATAAGAGCAAGGCCTAGCCTACAGACTTGCTTTGAGGTTCCATGTTATCTATGGGGAGCTTTCCAGCCTTATGTTTGGCATATGTTTTGTGATTAAATTGATAAGCACGTGAGGGGCCCTTCTAAGAATAATATGTTTCTCTGTTCTCCTGTTGAAAGAAATATGGAATCAGAAAGAAGATATCTTCATTATTTTGCAAAGCTCCCCACAAATGTGTCCCCTTATTTTCTTTTTACTTATAGAAATAGAAAAATCGTAATAAAGTAAGATTGCTGCATGTCTTAGGAAGAGGAAAATTAAAACAAGAAATTTAAACCTCTTTCAAATTAAAAATTTAATACCTAAATAACATTTTCGCATTCTCCCTACTTAATGAGGAATCAAACTGCAGTTCCTCTAAACAGCTATAAATATATAAGGGGTTTTTGCCCTAATTATTTCATTTTGCTAGTCACCTAGACTGAAATCATTAAAACCAATTTACCATGAGTCATAGTTGAAAAATTCCAGTGCTCAGAGTTCTGATAATAACCTGGAAATAATGCAAGTTATGCTTCACAAGATTAACTTGTGATTAATTCTGTATTTTTATTGTGATTATTCTGAATTTGCAAATGCACACAGGAGAGCCATGGTTTTGTTTGAATTTGAGCACTTAATTTCTCACCGCATGCTTATGAGGACAGGTTGTGCATTCTAGATTATGTGTTAAAGCTTTTCAGTCAGATTTTTATCACCAGCAGGCAAATGAAGCCATTTTATATAATGGAATAAAAGGGAAGTACTTTGGCCATTACATTAAAGGAAAAGCCACGTTCGTTAACAACAAGGAAGAATTTATGGCAGCAAGAGGGAAAACATCTCTGTTATTTTCTTTCAAATAGCCTTATGGAAAACTAAACAACATCTGAGAACTCATCCTACTGTAATAAAATCGAAGGAAAAGAAAACTCGCGGTGAAGTAGAAAGAGCATGAAATTTATACCACAACTCTACATCTACTGTTAGCCCTGCTGCAGCTGTGTGTTTGGGATAAGGCACTTTCAGGCTCTGGGCTCCTGTCCCGGTTTGCTTGGCTCTGGAGCGTATCATCCCAAAGTAAGTGGCCACAGGTCTTCAGCAAAGTCAGCATGTGCAGGACAGCTCTGCCTGCCGTGAAGTTTCTCCTCTGAAATCATTCGAGACAGGGAGAAAGCTTGGAAATAGAACCATGTGAACACCAACTCGCCTATCTGGGAAAAACCCAAAGAACTGCAACAGAAATATCCCGGGCTCTTTGGGTAACTTCTGTACACGATCTTTGGGTAATTTCTCTACATGATCTGTCCAGCACAGGGCTTTATTAAATCTGCATTTTTCATATCAATGTAAGGATTCCCAGGCATGGGTCCCAAGAAAGAGCCATTGGGAAGCTGTACAGCTTCTCTTGACACAACCTGAAAGCACACACGGAGCATCGTAGTCCCAGCCTTTCCCGATTCCTGTGGCACAAACAGATATACTCCCATCCCCACAGAGAAATGTGATCATTTTAGGTAATATAACCTGCAGCCTTCTCCTTTGTGTTATATGAAAAATAATCAGGATGGGACAGATAATCTCTACAGTCTCTTTCAACACAGAAGTTCCTGTGAGTCTCTGATGCAATGAAAATATAAGTAACTTCAAAGGGAACAGAGACAGGTAATGTAGTACCAACACATTTTGGAGTAAAGAAGAACTTCAGAGAACGAGCATATCTGGAAGTGCGCAAAGCATTTAAATCAGCAAATGACTGCAGTTTTCAGTACCAAGGATTAAGTGTGATTGCAAATGCAAGACTATTTTTAAAGTGAGCAATTTCCAGGATGTAGGGCAGGTTTATTGTCCCATGCCATTCAGTCTTTCTGTTTAACAACATAATTATTATCATGGCTCATTTACATTTTGAACTCCAGATGTGATATCAAGAGCTATTAGTACATTTCTGATGCAAGTCCATACACACACACACACACACACACACACACACACACACATATATATAAAACACTATCAATTCATTCATTGGTATGTCTATCCTTAGCCCTAATGATCTGGTACTAACCAACTAGTGGGGTAAAAATCAGTGCTACTGGTGACTAACAGCTTTGAACAATAGAAATTAACTTACCTGGAAATCTAGCAGATTACATAGGTGAGTTATGGTAAATATACTGAAATGAGGCATGAATAAGTCTGCAAGGCCAAATGCAAATGGAAGGTGTCTACCCATACACACACACACACACACACACACACACACACACATATACACACATACATTCTAATTTCAAGAACACACACACACATATATAGTCAAGAGCCATCCATTCTAATTTCAAGTTCCATATTTGTTACAGTACATAATGAGATATTTTAATATTATTGTTATTCTGTACTTACAAAACATATCTATATAGCCAACATGTTTTATGATTGCTTTCCAGATGACTTTCTAGTATACAGAAGTTTATTAGAAAAAGCATGAATACCAGCTGTTTGTCATTTATTCTAATAGAGTTATCTCCATTTTACCAGTTGGAAAACTGAAAGCCAAAGGACAAATGCTTACAAGATGATATCACTTGTAAATCACAACCACCCAGCTATGATACGAGCCAGCATTTAAATTCTGTACTCTATGTCATTTTATTATTTCAAACAAAAGGAAAATAACATAAACAAGAGAACAATTTCCAGACTAAATCCTCAGACCTGCTAAAATATAAGTGTAAATATGCATTGATATTTAATACATAAGTTAATTTAAGTAGTGTTTTGGTGTCTTGAAATGTGTCCTTTGGATGGCAGATATTTTCCAAATAAACAGGAGCCATTCTATGCACCTGGTTGTGATTTCAATGTAAAATTGCAATTTTTGAGCACACACTTACAACTTTTTATATGTGTTTTAAGGGTAAGTGAAATTTCCAAAAAATATATGGAAATGAAAGAGACTGCAGTGATATAAATTAAATTTTATTTTCAGAGTTGAAGAAAGCAGTGCCCAAAACTCTTTTTGCTGATGACCAGAACAAGGAACAGGAGTTCTCCCTTGTCCCTCCATGTCTTCTAGGCTGTTTGGAAATATAATTTTACCCTTAAATTCCATGAACACTTGTCATTCTATCTTGTGATACCTGAGTTGATGAAGATATCAAAATTATATTTGAAGAAATGTATCTCTTCCCCCAAATTTTCAAGTACATTTGATGTCAACATGTGACCCGTGGTCCCACAATTTTAAGTATCCTCTGAATAATTTGCCTTAACATTGAGGAAATGCAGTTTACTTTCCGATCAGACTTTGACTTTCTAAGTTTAACAGTGAAAAGAAATCCACTGCTTAAAGAAAGATGTTTAAATCATGTTGCCTTCACCCTATTCCTAAGAGTCGTTTCCCTTCTCTGGGTTATTTCTGTAATGAAAGCTGATACTCCCATGGGGCTTCAAGAAAATTATTATTAAATATAAGAAAGGAAATGAATACCCATATAGGAAATATGTACTTTCTAACAGTACCAGTAGGAAAACTTTATTATAAATAGAACCCATTATTCTGAATTGAAAGACTCTGTTGGTTAAGAATATAGAACATGGACTATAAATCTAATTATGGGAAATTATACCAAGTTTAAATGTCACATTCTTAGTAATAAGAAAACTGGAAATGATGAAGAACTTCAACCTTACATTCTTACGTCTGGTGAACTGAGCAACTTTGTTGAAAATGACAGTATGTAAGGTAGCAAGCACTGTTAATTCCTATCATTTTGTTTTGAGGTCATGTATTGTTTTAGTTGTTTTTGTGTTGTTCTGATTTTGTCTTCACTGTTCTTTTGCTAGGTTTTTTAAAATTTTTAAAATAAAAAGTTATGTTTTATAAAAGGTATGTTTCTTTATATTTAAATATTTTTGTGAGTAATTTTAAAAGATTATATCAAATTATTTTTAGAAATAGATTTTACTTTTTAGAGAAGTGTTATGTTCACAGCAAAACTTAGAGAAAGGCACAGAGATTTCACATGGACACCAGGTCCAACGTACGCACAGCTCCCCCAGTAGCAAAATCTCACACCAAAGTGGCATGTTCTTTAAACTTGATGAATTTGAATCAATATATAAACAGTCACAGTTCATAATTCATGTTAGGATTCAATGTTGTGCATTCTATAGGTTTTGGCAACAGATAATGACATGCATGCATCAGTATAATATCAAAGAGAGGCCTTTTCACTGCCCTAAAAGTTGTCAGTGTTTCACTGATTCATAACTCACTGTCCCTTACCCTCTGTAAACCAGTAATCTTTTCACTGTCTCCATAGTTGCATATTTTTCAAAAATATTATGTGTAAAAATTAACATGATTTTGGAGTATAGTCACAGGGACTTTTTCTATTCTAGGTAATTTTTGAGGTAGAACAAAGTATAAATCCATAACCCTTTTTGTATAGTCAAACTACCAGTTTTTATGCATTCAAGGAATGCACTCAGTAGCTTTTAATAAATGCTATTTTAAATCTTGACTCATCAGTTTTTGTGTTCACTATTCTCTCATCACTGAGATGAAATACCTGATGCCCAAAATTAAGGAAGTAAGGAAAGTTTTAGTTAGCTCACAGTTTGTGAAGGTTTCAGTCCATAATCAGCTGACTCCAAAAAAGAGTGTCATGGGAGAAGGGTGACAGTTCAGAGCAGTGGAATACAGCAAAAGTAACAAGAGCAAAAAGGGAGGAGTGTGAGAGAATATGCATTCTATTCCTCATATCATATGCAGGCTACCTGCCCTAGGGTAGGTGTACCACTCACACCCACAATCCCGGAACTACACAAAGAATCAATCACAAATTCCAAATTCAGCTGTGTCCAAAAGGCACCCCCCATGACTGCAGAGGCTTTTGGGGGGCATCTAGACACAAACTATATCATCAGTATTTCTCATTTACATAGAAATTATTATTCCCATATTTTCTGTACAAATGACATGAAAACACATTTTAAACAATGTCATTGATTCATATTTTGATGGGAAAGGTCAAAGTGTTGCTCACTTTGAAGACTGATGAAATTATCTGAAAATAATTAGTCTCTGAATTCACCTAAGGGAATATGGCAAATGAAGATCATGTATATCTAAAACATTCCATTAAAGCATGATAAGAAAAATAAGACTCTGTGGCACTTAAGCCCCAAACCAGTCCCTCCATATCCCTGTTGAACTTAACTGAAGTTCTATTACAAGCAAAGATAACCAAGAAAGTGGAGACCCTTCTCCCCTTGACTCCCAGTGAAGCCGCTCACCGAGAAGGGCAGAACACTCATACTTCTAATACACTTCTCCTCCACATCGAGTATTCAAAGGTTCCCTTCCTCAAACTCCCACGCAAAAAGAGAAAACCGCCCCAGTAAAGAAGACCTAGGAAACTATGATTTCACTAACCCTCACCCCACTGCCAAAAGAGAAGGAGCCCAGAACCAAGAAAGGCAAAGCCAATACCCAGAAGAGTGACACAGGGAGGAGTCAATAGGATGGGAGCCCGCCCCGGCTGTCATACGAGGAACTGACTTTATTTGACACAGGGTGAGAACCTTAGCTGATTCTAAGTGTGCCACCTACAGCTGTAGCAGTTTTAATTGTAAAAAAGTTAATAGAAAGCTTTGTGAGAGCAGCAGCCCAACCTGCAGCGCACTGACTTTATTAGAGGACACCACAGAAAGAGACAGCAAAGATAAGCCCTTCTGCAGTGAGAAGGACTTTCAAAGGCTGATCTCAAAAGCTACTTCAGACAGAATTTAACTGGATCAGGGTGGAAAAATTAATGCCAGGAGGTGCTGTGTAAAACAGAGCAACCAGCCACCATTTAGTGCCTATGCTACAAAGTGAAGAGATCAAACCTCGTAAGATTTAATATTACATGGACTATGTTTTCAGAACCAAATTGGGTTGAATTATAAATCAGTAACAAAGAAATTGGGCAAATTCACAGCCAAGGGGAAAGTACACAAGATATTCTTAAACAAACAGTGACTCAAAAAAGATATCAGAGAGAGATCGGCTTGTTAGCAGCAGAGACGCCCGGCAATCCCACCTTTCGCGCGTGTCGGGCGAGCCGCGCGGGGGTCCCAAACGCCGCCAGAAGCGGAGAGAGGGATTTGCTGGGTCCTGGCGCCCCGAGAATACAGACAGCTCGATCCCTCCCGCCCCCCCGACCCGGCGCAGCTCTCCGGCGACTCCCGACAGAGATCGGCTCTCTGGCGGCGGCAACACCCAGCAGTCTCACGTTTCGTGCGCATCGGGCGAGCCGCGCAGAAAGCCCCAAAGGATAGACTGGCACCTTGGAACCTTCATGCCTGCAGGTACTCCAATTACGGGTGAGATATCCGCGCTCGCGACCAGATCACCGAGTGGGGGAGGAGATCCATCCCTATACCTGCAGGGAACCCTGGGAGGGTGGGGGAGCAGTCTTACACACCTCACCCAGGTCACTAGGTAGGGAGTATCTAACCAATATCCTTACAGCCTTTTAAGCGGAACTCTCAGCAGAAAGCTTAAGGGACATTCTCCCAAAGAGAAGGAATCATTCGAGCAGCCTTTGCAGCTGACCTTCACCTGCTGAACTGCCTTTGGAATTTATAGCTCCACATCTTGAATCTGATACCCAAAAATGGGAAAACAGAGGGGCAAATTGCAGTCTCAAAACTCAACACCACCCAGAACAAGTTTTGAAGAGGAAGAAACAAGGGAATCAGGAAGTCTCATAACTTCAAGATATGAAACGATTGCATCTGAAATTAAACAACTCCAACAGGCCATGAAAGAGCTTAAAGCAGAAATAACCCACATACCCACAATGATTTCTCAGATAAAAAACGAGATGAAAACAATGATGGAAGAAATGCTCCATCTACACAGACGAGAAATAGACAAAATTCTAGAAGAAAATAGGAAACTAACAGAATCCTTACAAGAGCAATTCAGGAATGAAT
>PVLD010021633.1:0-31012 GCA_004027595.1 Dinomys branickii
AAACAGCTCGCCACCCCAGGATTCTTGCAGATAGGCCACTCAGGTGTTCCTCCCTGGGTGGAGCTCCTTCCCCCCTCACAAAACCCATTGGGGCGCCTAAGTAGGTCTTCCCACCCGGGAGATCCCGCAGTCCTTAAAGCTGCTTTGATGTCTCTCGCTGGGCTGAGCTTCTTCCCGATTCAGGAAAAACTGGTTAGAGTGCGCACTTAACTCACCCTGTGATCGTGCAGACAGGAGTGCCGTTCAGATGTTTTTCCCTGGATGGAGATTTTCCCCGACTCAGAAATCCCGCCGGCCGGTCGCTGTTGCTCCAGTTCCCGCAGCGCTGGCTGCGGGGGTGGGGTTCTGAGCGGGATCCCGGAGCGCTGCCCGGTTTGGTGCAGTTTGTCCCAGTAGTGCGTTCTCTGTCGGGTTCAGGAGCTGAAGCCGTTCTTCCCTCCACACTTGCTCTCTCGGCTGGTCATCTTCTTCCCGGAAGTCCTTATTTCTGTCTTCATATTGCTATATTTCATCGTTTGGGTGGTAATCCTCTGGGAGGTTCTCTCTCTGCTGCCTACCCGGTCGCCATCTTCCCGGAAGTCTGATGTACACTTTGAATAGGGCACTACTCAATAAATTGTGAGGTGTGATGAAAATATATGATGAATGTTTAAATTAAAAAAAAACTGTTACAGTGAAAGATACATTGCCATTAATTCCACAACATACTGCCCCTTGGTTCAGTTGTATGTGTCTTGTAGTTCTCGCCACTTTCTGAAGCAGCTTGGGAGGTCCTCTTTCGTCAGTGTCATAAAAAATACGATGCACGCTGCTGCTGAATGCCATCCAAGGGAAAGGTAGGCTTGTTGAGTAAAATAAATCAGACAGACAGGGTTAAATATCACAGGACTTAGGTGAGAAATCCAAGGTACAAACATAGAGCAAAACAACAGAGAGATAACAGGAAGCGGGAGGCAGATCTTTCGCAGATGGGAAAGGGGCTCAGGAGAAGGAGAGGAAGAAAGGGCATCGCAGAGAAAGGAATGCGGGTGCATCACGCTCACGGACCGACTCCACACAAGGGATAGTAATAAAAAACTACAGTGTGTCTTCACCCACCTTACTCAGCAGATCTGGCACCGTGTGACTTCTGGTTCTTCCTCACGGTCAAAATGACCATAAAGAGGTAAAAGTTTTGAATCAATTCAGGATACTGAGGAAGCCATGTGAGTGTAATTAGAGACACAAAGGAAGCCTCCCACAGCTGCTTCAGGAAGTGCCGAGAGAAGTGGGACCAGTGCGTTTGAGGGGAGCGGGCGTGTTCAAGCTTGCCACAGACTGTCATAATCTTTTGAAAAAATTAAATATTCACCATATGTTTTGATCACACTTCGTAAACCATTAAAGTTGTTCTAAAAACATCACTAACAAAAGTATGTTAAAATCTACTACAATGATAAATTGACTACAATGATTGTATATGGCCCATTTTACTTGTAGTCAGATTCTGCTTTCCACATTTTATTATTATTATTTTGGTACTGGGTATCAAAGTCATGACCTTGCACTTGACAGGAAGGCGCTGTGACACTGAGCTGTATCATAAGTCCTGCTTTACATATTTTAAATCCACACCATTAGGTACATACAGATTTAAAATTATCTTATTAGCTGGGCGTGGTGGTGCACGCCTGTAATTCCAGCACTCAGGAGGCTGAGGCAGGAGGATCACTGAGTTCGCGGCCAGCCTGGGCTACACAGTGAACTCAAGGCCAGCCTGAACTATACAGTGAGACCCTGTCTCAAAAAAATTATCTTACTGATAAATTATCTTATTGAAACTTTTGCACAGTAACTACATGTTTTAATCTTTCATAGGGCTTTTTTGTTGCAATGTCCATAATGTATTTATACCAGTTTCCTTTGTTATTCCAAAATAAAACAAAAAACATTAAACATACACACATTTGTACTCTTGAGCCAAGGACAGCAAATTAATTTCTTGAAAAGCATTTGCTGATAAATGGATATGTAGGTTTTTTATTTGGCAACACTGATATGTTGTCCGAAGAAGCTCCAAAGGGAATTTGTCAATCCCTCTGAGTTTGTCAGAGTGCTTCTACCTAGACATCTTATACTTAGAGCTTCTTTTGCTGGGTCACAAAGTAGAGGAGGGGTCCATGAACCCATGCTCAGCTTATGGGTGGGAAACTTGCCTACACAGTGACCAGGTCCTTGCCAGGCACATAGGCCTCATCTGGAATAATGTGTTGCTGGGGGAACTCACCTTGCTGATCTCTGTCAGGGACATGGTGATGGTGTAGAGTTGGTTCTTACTCGTGCTGGCAACCAAGGTTTCCTCTGAGGGGCTGAAGCACATGCATAGAACATCCTGCTTGTCAGACTGACTGGACTCATTGCTCTGTGGGTCCACAGGAATCTGTCCAAGACACAGAAGAGCTGTTAGTAATGGAACCACATGGTCAACAGGTCTTTGGGCTTTCAGAGTTCTCACAGTTTTAGCCTGCAGACCCCAGACTGGAATTGCTTCCCAGCTCCTCAAGTGTGGAGGAGGGTGGGTGTGAATGCCTCTGTTTTTGTGGGGTTTAAATACCACCAAACATTCACCTTTAGGTATCCAGTGGCTAAGTAATAAGGTAGCAGCATATGTGGATGTTGTCAACCCGTACATCCCAACTTGTAGCTCCCCTTAAAACACACATCTGGCTAAAGCACACTCTTACCCACCCACTGGGAGCCCAGGGCATATGCTCACCTGGTACTGGTGCACTCGTGTCACTTGAGGGCTGCAGAAGGGTGTGGCAACCCTTCCACCATGTAGGGTGGGTGATAGGGCAGAGCAAGGAGGAGTCTCAGTGCCGTTGAGAGTCTACACTCCTTGGGCAGACACTGTGACATCTTTTATTTCCCCTCTGCTTCTCTTTTGTTAGCAGCTGCATGCACTGAAAAGAGGTGTGAAAAGCACACCTCTTTCTGCTTCCCTACCGTGCTTGGGTTTTAAGTCCTTAGAATTTGGCTTTCGCTGCATCATGCTCTGCAACTGTCCTCAAGGAGACCGGAAATCTCCTTATCACCTAGGTTACAGGCCCCTGCTGGGTCCCTCTTTTCTTTTACTTGTCTAGAGCTGGGGCAGCGGTCTCCCCCCGGGGGCCTAGGATACTGGGCTCCTGCGCTTAGGCCCCTTTGCTTGGAGTCTGGTCTTCCCATGCAGCTCAGCCCTCTTCACGTAGCTAACACCTGCTGCACGGCCCCCGCACCGAGGCTCCCGGAAGCCGCTGCTGACCTCCTTTGGGCTGGTGGGGACTGATGCCCCCTACACGGCCACTGGGAGTCCCTGCTTCTCATATCTGTGGTGCTGTGCTAAGCCCAAAGGGAACCCTCAGACCAAGGGCCTCGGTCATTCTGTCCCCAGGCCGTATCCCAGTACTTAGAGCAGCATGCTGGCGTGCAGTAGGTGCTCACCAAAGGGAAGGCTGTTGCCCTGTCTCTCTTTTGCGAACACAGTGAGGTCCTGAGGAGAAGGGGTCATTTCTGACTCATCTACCTCATCCAAGCACGGAGTCTGCCCCGTGGCAGGTGCACAGCAGATGTCTGCTGAATGAGTGAATAATCACGGCTCCTCTGGTGGAGTTCTATCCTATTTCTAAATTAGGAGATGCCAAGTCTTTTCCTTGGTCCTTTTCTGTTCTCCCAATATATCGTCTCTCTCAGTGATTTTGCCGAATATTAAGGTTTAAATGAAAATGATGGTAGTAAATATAATTACAATGATACTTGAAGTAGTAGAAATAAGATGTGTGTGTGTGTGTGTGTGTGTGTGTGTGTGTGTGTGTACTGAACTCCCCCAAAGGCCATGTCTGTATTTCCAACTGCTGCATTTGATCCTGGTCCCTGCCCAGACATCACCTTCCTCAGAAGTCTCCCCCAGCCACTTGGGAACAGACACCTCTGCCTTCCTATCCTCTTTCTGGCCGTATTTTCTTCACTCTGTGGATCCTCACCTGAAACCCTGTTCATATTTTGGCTCTGCCCACTGACAGAGTTCTAAGGGAAGGCTCTTGTGTGTGTATTCCCCACCCTTCCACAGAGTCCAGCACACAGTAAATACTTGTTAAATAAATAGATTAATAAAAGAGTCAATTGCTTACTGAGCAAAGCAAACTCACGCTGCTTCTGCCTTCTGTCTACCCCCGTGCTCCTTGCTTTACTCCTTTGCTCTTTTCTGAGGCACCAACTTCAAATTCTCTTGTCCTCTCTGAGGGCCCCTTTCTGACTCCACCTTCACGGAGCCCCCGCTTCTTCTTCCCACTCCCCTGATCTTACACCTCACTCCTTTGGCTGCAGTGGAGAAAATGCCCCTTCCCTGATTCCTGATCACAGCAAACTACTCCCCTTCTTGGAGCACTAAGCCCCAAGCGCTGCAGATAACCACGAGGGATGGGTTATTTCTCAGTGAAGAAGTGCAGGTGTTGGTACACCCAGGAACCCACTGCAAGCCACTCTGCCAGTAGGTGGCAGACTCAGGTTCAATCCATTCGGTATGGTTTTAACTGCTTCAAGGCCAAGAATCACCCCATCACGTGTCATGGGCAGATTACTTTGCTTAAGCATAACTCTTGCACTCAAACTTTGAGGGTGCTGTGGAGTCCTGCATATACCCCTAGGGGGTGTTTGAGGTCTTTTGTTTGCCGTAACTCCCCTCGTTCCCTTCCAGGGTCTGTAATCTTGTTGCACTGGGGAACAGAACATCTCTCAACCACAACACCTGCCCTCCACCTCCGTGGGCATCCTGTCCACTTCTCCTAAAAGCTCCCTCAGGTTTACACGTCAGGGCAGTGTTTCTGTTCAGCACGACTGTCCCCTGCTCCTCACCAAGCGTCTTGTCAGAGCAGAGCTGCCGGAAAACCAGTGCCGACAGGACTGTGGTTTTGCTCCTTCCTTCCCCGCTGCCTACCTGGATTTCCCTGCTCTCCCGGTAAACGTCCTTCTCTTCTATCTTCTCAAACAACAGCACTCGTCCTGGCCCGGCGGAGCAGGCGAACCCTTTCGAATAGGCCGCAATGGCAAACACTCGGGGCATAGCCAGGTGGTCTGTCTGGTTCGTGGACGTCACCATCTGTTCATAGGAAGGAAGCGGCGAACTGACGGGCGGAAACTTGATCAGGCTGGGAAAGGGAGACAGCACATGGAGTTTTCAGAGGTGACCCCAAAGAGATGAGTGCTTTTCCCCCAGTACTGGGGACTGAGTCCAGGGAAAAACGACTGCTGAGCTACACTCCCACCAAGCTGCTCGGGCTTTGACTTGCGACCCTTCTGCTTCGGCTGGGAACAGCTGGGGTGATAGCTGTGCATGGCCATGCCCAGCTTGGGGAGAAATAGAGGGCTGTCCTCAGACATGCGAGCAGCCACTCGCTGACCCTCCTTCCTGCCGAGAGCCTTGGGCCTGGGGAGGCCATGCAGCCCCGAAGAGAGAGGAGCGGGGGGCTTGGCCCCTATCTGTGAATTGTCTGCAGCCCCATGCAGGCGGTGGTAGCAGTGATGCTGGCACTGCTCATTTCTTTCAGAAGTTAGAGGCTCAGAGGGCCTGGGTGTTCTAAGGTCACACAGCTGGCGAGTAGCAGGACTGAGGTTTAAAGCCACATCCCCACTCGCTAATTCACAAAGTAAGTATTTCTATTCGTTTGTAAGTATGTGTTTGGAGTTGTATGGCGTTAGTGGCGCTATGGAGCAGTGGGCAGTAAGACTGACGAAGTCCTTGTCCTCAGAAGCCTACAGTCTGGGGAGAGTGAGCTGGGAACTGTTAGTGGCAGCTGAGCAAGACGGGAGGAGCTGGTAGTTCAGGCTGGCCTTAAATTCACTATGTAGCCTTGATTGGCCTCAAACTCAAAGCAATCCTCCTGCCTCAGCCTCCCAAGTGGTGGGATTAGGTGTGCACCACCATGTGTAGCCCACAAGGAAGAGATTTCAAATGGGTTTTTCAGTGGTTTTGCAGGGGCTTTTGAAGATGGCTACTCCTGTACAATGAGAGCAAGGGACGCTGGCTCAGCAGCCTTTTACCTCTCTGACTCGTGGATGATGTCCAGGTTTTCGGAGCCATTCGTGGGCTCCTTTACCACTATGTTCGTCTCCCAGCGTTGATCTCCAGATTCGAAGAGAAAGAGCTTGCCTGTGTCTGTGCCAACGATAACCTTGTCTTCGGACAACCAGGCGTGCGCGAGGTAATTTTGGGGTTCTCCTCTCTGAAAATTGGTTTGCTTGAGGGTGCCCTCAGCAAAACGGAGAAGCTTAAACGTCCTGTTTCCAGTGACACAAACCTGAGTGTTATCCTGGGGGTTGATGCTCACCTATAGTAAGTGAGAGAATAAAATAAAAGATTTATAAAAAGAATCTTGATGGAATTACTTCTGACTTTACTAATTAACACCCCTTTCACTAACAGTCATTCCATTATGTATCACTAACTCGTAGAACGTCATTCCACGTTTGACAAGGGCACACATCTATCTCCATTACATGTGCAGGGCTTACATGAGTCAAACTAGGAAAGCTACAAAGGTGAAAAAAGGAGCGAGCAGGTTTTGACAATAGCTGGGCTCTAGGCTAACAGAAAGGAACAGAGCTCAGCAGAGAACAAATGAGGTTTGGGGAGGTGTCTGCAGGCCTGTCCAGGAGAGAAGCGCCGAAATGAAGGGGATGCTAGGTGGTCTCCCACTGACTTCTACCAGACAGGGGGCATGTTTTGGGGGTACGGCTTCATTATCTCTGTACTCCAAGTGCTGGTGTTATAGTGCACATGCTATACGTGTTTCCTGAATCTACTCAATAGGAAGCACCCCCCCTGCTCTGAATTGCAGTATTTTGTGGTTCATTATGGCTGGTATGAAAGACCCTTCCAGGGTCTACCTGCCTTCGATCTGTGATCATCAAGCCGCCTACTGATTACTAATTTCACCTCCTCTGTGTTAGGAACAGAATACCCTGGACAGAGGACAGGAGTGTCTGGTTACAATGTGAGCATTTATACATCAGCCTCTTCTGAGATGAGTGATGGAGTCTATGCCTGAGGTGCTGATTAGCTAGTATCTTTGAATATGAACAAAACTGAATTTTTGTTTTGAGACAGGGTCTCGCTGTATAGTTCAGGCTGGTCTTGAACTCATTATGTAGCCCAGGCTGGCCTTGAACTTGCAGTGATCTTCCTGCCCTCAGCTAGGATTACAGGGGTACACCACCACGCCAGGAAAACTGAACTCTTGAACTTGTAAAAATGAATGTAAGATCCCGGACTGGGGTGACTGTGCCAAGACAAAGCTTTGGGCCTTCCTGCCTACACAGGGAACTAGCTGTCCAATGAAGGGTTTCCTCATTTTTGCTCTCAAACCACAACATACACTTCTGATTCCTATATACCTGCAACTGCACCAACAGCTTCCTGAAGATCTACTATTTTACATTACACTCCTCATATCTTCCTACTGCCCAGGAAAATTAATGGGAAGAGGCCGGAACCAAGCAAAGAGCAAGAGCAGAGTTTCACCAATCTAGCTCTGGGCCTAACCTATAACCCGAAAGCAGTTCTAAGCCAGAAGAGAGAAGACAACAGCTGGAATAAGAGAACTTCTGCCTCTGCCACTCACCACCTCTGTGATCTTGGCAATGACTTACTTGCTTTCATCTTGGAGCCTCAGTTCCCTCATCTGTAAAATGGGGATAATAACTCTGCCTTCCTTATAGGTTGTTAAGGCTCAATTTTTAAAATGCAGGTAAGAAATTGGCACTATGGTACCAAGGAAACATTCAATAAGAGTCAGCTCTTAACATTTCATAATCCGCACAGTGTTTGCTGTGAGTTACCTGGTAGACAGGGTTGTTCTGAGTGTCAGCTCTAATAATGGCCATTACTTTCTGCTTTTCCCAGAGCCAGTAGACGAGGTTTGACTCTGGAGGTGATGTCTGAGTCAGTAGGTATTTGGAGTCAGGAGAAAAAGCCATGCTGGTAAATTTCTGAACCGAGAAGTCAAAATTATTAAGAACTTTGCGTTTCCGGCAAGGTGTGCATGACAGTTCATAAATCGTGATGGTGGGTTTCTCCTGAACAACCTCCGAGATAGCGAGGTATCGCCGGTTGGGACTGATGGACAAGGTCAGCATGGCCTGACTTTTGTCTGAACCTGCAAATGGGAGAAAGGGGTAATGTGGGCACATGGTGCTTTCACCAAGATTCAACCATGCATAGAGCAGCACTGCTGACCCAAAGGAGAACGACCTGTGAAAGGTAATGCCAGTCCCTGACTATCCTTGCTGCAGCTGTGTTTGGGGCATTATGCCAAGAACATGTGCCTCACTAAGGACGAGGTGGGGAAGGCGAAGAGCCTCTCCTGTAGCAGAATGAGGTGGGATGGAGGACAGCAGCACATGGCAGGAAGCGCTTGAGCAAAGCTGCGGATGTGATAAGGGGCACAGCACAGGGGTTATTGTGGGGGCACTGCAGTGAGTCTGGGGGGATCAAAGATCCATCTAGAAGGGCAGAATAGAGTCCTATCATAGAATATTTCCAAATGGTTTATATATTTTCTTCTTTTTTGTGGTACTGGAGAATCAAACTCAGGACCTTGTGCTTGCCAGGCAAGTGCTTATTCCACTGAGCTAGATCCCCAGCCCTTAGAGTCCTATCATAGAAGCCATTATGCCCTGAATGCCTAGCATTCAACACTCTTCCTCTACTCCGGAGGTCAGGATGTTCTGAATGTATCTTTCAGCCTCTCTTGTAGCTAGGGCATGACATTCTGGCCATGGGATTGATGTAGAAGTCTAACAGAGTGGTTTATGTTAAAACTTTGTGCTTTCTTGAAAACTAGGGACAGGACTGGCATGGTGGCACACATCTATAATCCCAGAAATTGAGAGGCTGAAGCAGGAGGATCACTGTGAGTTCGAAGCCAGCCTGGACTACATAGAGAGTACAAGGCCAGCCTGGACTATATAGAGAGACTCTGTCACAAAACAAAACAAAACAAAACACACCAGGGACAGATGCATTCCAGGAATATAGAGGTGATTTCTCATTATTCAGCAGTCACCTTGCAACCATGAAATAATATTCGTAAAAATAAAAGCCATGGTCCCCTAGAAAGCAGAGCCCTAGGCAAAGGGTACAGTATAAATATTTTATTGAAGAAATGCAATAAGGACACATTATAATTTTTATGGGCCCTAGGCACTTTTGCTTTCATGGATCCCTTCTTCCACTAAAAAAATGGTAAAAATATATTTATTTTTTATATAATATTTAAAAACATATAGTCATATATTCGATGGCTGGATTGATATAGAAGGAATATAATCTAGGCTAGACCCACCATTATATATTTATCACTATCCATTTTTTTCCAGTTTTACAACAAAAAATATTTTCATGGGCTCCTGAAAGTATCATGGGCCTCAGGTACCATGCACAGTGAATCAGTCATCTGTGGATGCAGGTCGGTCAGGCAGGGAGGCGGCTGAGGAGGAAGACGCACCAGAGAGGATGTGCAGGTCCCCATGTGGTGGGCTCCATGCTGCCGCTTCATGACAAGGCAAGCAGGGAGTGACACCTTGCCTGGCAGCATCTTGCCTACCAGGTCTTCTCTGGAGCAGCTGCAGGCAGCAAATGCATCTCAGGGAAGAACCAGGTTCTGGGTCACTGAGAACCTTGCACAAGAGTGTGGGGATCACCTGGGAGGCAATGGAAGCCACTGAAATATTTTCCTCCCTCCGTCCCTCCCTCTCCCTGTCCCCTTCCCTCGCTCTGTCTTTTCCTCCCTCCCTCCAATGTGTGTTGTAGGAAAAGCCCTCTGGGAGCTGCAGAGAAGGCAGTCCCACAGGGAAGGCAGCCAGTCAGTGGACTGTTGGAAGAAATGAGAGATGATGGTAACAACAGGCAATAGGAAGGTAGAAGGAGTGGTAGGAATGGAGGGGACACATTGTTAGACAAAGCTAAGAGGTGGTCTCCTGGGTTAGGAGTGAGGGAGAGAAGCAAGCAGGAATGACTTAGCTTTCTGGCTTAGGTGTCTGGGAGGTGTGGTGCCCCTCAGATAGAACGTAGGCTGAGGAAGGTGGGGGTTGTCTTAAATCACTTTCTTGTTGCTGGGGCAAAATACTCAATACCCAGAAGTTAAAGGAGTTTTATTTTGGCTCATAGTTTCGGTCCATAGTGGGCAGGCGAATAAGAGCTCAGGGCATGGCAGGCAGGAAGCAGGGAGGGATCAACGGAGGAGGAGGGATATACACCTTTCCAGGCCACACCCATAGTGACGCAGTTCTTTCTACCAGGCTTCACCTCCCAACACTGCAACTAACTTGTCAGTGTACAGTGTACTAATCCGGTATCACACACCCACGGTCCAGCAGCTCCTAAAAGCCCCATCTGCAAGTGCATGAGACTTTGGGGGACATCTAGATAGAAGCCATAACAGGGGTGATGGTGCAGATTATAGCCATTGACTTTTTCTTTTTTTTTGGTACTGGGAATCAAACTCAGGACCTTGCGTTTGCCAGGCAGGCGCTTATGCCACTGAGCTATCTCCCTAGCCTAGCCATCGACTTTTGTTTAAAACAACACACCCAAGTATTTGAGGTTTTTAGGGGTATTTCCATCTAGTTTTTTAGGGTTTGATTTTTTTTTTACACTTAAGTGTTTAACCCATCTTGGGTCCATGAGGATAAAAGGAATTGAAGGTCCAGTGTGTTTCATATGGAGGGCCGAGTGCCCCCTGAGAAGGCTGAAACCCTAACAACCGAGCACTCCTGAGGCAAGACAGCATCGGCTAAGGACAGCTGTCTGAACACAGGCATTTGGGTTTAGAGAAAATCTGGTTCCTTTTAAATTTAATCCTTATCCATCCATTTCCTATAGTTACTGCTCCATGAAACGTGCTACTTCTCCCCCTGCACTTTATTTTTTGGTACTAAGAATGGAACTCAGGACTTTGATGTTTGCCAGGCAGGTGCTGTGCCATTGTGCTATAGCCCCACCCACTGCACTTCTTGCCAGCCAATAAAAGTGAGCCAGCCGTGGAGGTTCTCCAGCCAGTCCACCTCCTCCAGGTTCCCCTTAGACCCTGAAATTTGTCCTTTTGTCCTTCTTTATTCTCTGTCCTCCCTACTACAGATATCTGAGGGTCTGATCAGATCAGCCCTTGGTACACCACCTTTATATTAAAGTTATATATTTACACACCTGCTTTTGGATTTCTTGGACATTTATGCTAGGGCAACATTGCTTTTACAATCATATATCATGTGTTTGAGTATGCGGCAAGGTAGGGTCTGAATGAAAGTGCATGAGAAGTAAGGAAATGATAAGTTGGATTTTGGATGTGTGTGAGGTGCATATCGTGGAATGTTTGGGTAAAAACTTTTAGCAGTAGGATATGATTCTAAAGCTAGGGATGGGGGCAGGGCTGAAAAATGAATTTGAGGTGGAAAGCAAAGCAAAACAAAACAAAGCAAAACAATCTCCCAAACCAAAACCAAACCAAACAATAACAAAATGAAATAAGACATGTAATAAAAGGACAAAAATAATGTATCTGGTCGATTATCTTTCAAAAACAGGGAAGAAATAAGGGATTTTCAGACAAAAACTGGGAGTGTTTAGCACTAACACATTACCACTAACTGCAGAAGAAAAATCACTCCGGCTGGAGTATCTGATCTGTAAAGAGTTTGGTGACAGAGTTTAGTAAACAGGAGAGCAAATATAAACAAATACTGCCCACATAAAATGATTGATTTAATATTAGAAAATCATATGATCTTATATAAAATACAGAAAAAGCATACAATAAAATTTAGTATGCGCTCACTGGGATCTTAAAAAGCATAGCAAATTAGAAAAAGAAAGAAATTTCCCTAACTTGATGGAGGACATTGACAAATGTCTACAGTAAACATTCTTCTTTATAACAAAATGTTAAAAGAATTTCCTTTTACAGCAGAAACATGGCAAAGATGTCCATTTTCATTGGCCCATCTGAGGCTGTCTGGAGATGCTTACAACTACTCTATTACAGAAAAAGAAATGAAACCACCATTATTTGTAGATAAGATATAGACCCCAAAGAATCTACAGATAAACTATTATAATTAACAATAGTTTAGGAAATATGCTGGATATAGAAATTAATAAATAAAAGTTAAGTGCATCTAACACAGTTTGTTCCAACAGATATTACATGGTGTTTGATAAAGTTGACTCTATTAAAACTAAGAATTTCTGTCCATCAAAGGATACCATTGAAAGGGAAATTAAAGTTTTAAATAAAAGCCTACCAAACCCAAATGGACATGTCCAGACAAACCTGACAATGGGACATTTCCTCCTTTGTGTAACCCATGCTTTGTATAACTGATGGCCTTGCAACATAACTTGAGATGTTCAAATTCTCTCAGCAACCCATGATGTCATCCAACTCTCCAATCATATGCGGCAAATCTGCCTTTGTACCTTCCTACTTGCTTTGCCTATAAAAGCCCCGAAATCCTGCCTGGCAGGGCTCTGACTCTTTGGGAGAGATCCAAGTCAGGAGCCCAGTGGTGTAATAAACTGCCTCTTAAACCTTCTCAGGACCATTCTTCCTGTCTTTGGTCTGTTTTCTGTAATACCATAAGGAGGAAGAAAATACAAGCTTCAGACCTGAATTCTTTGTAACACATATATCTGAAAAATGATCAGTAGACAGACTATATAAAGTATGTCCATAAATCAAGGAGAGAGTTACTCCAAAAATCGTAACTGCCACATAGAAGATATAAAATGGGAAAGACTTGAAAAAAGTATTTAACATAAGGATAAGTAGGAATAAATGTGAAAAGAGATTCACCCTCATTAACAATAGAGGAATGCAAACTAAAACCACAGTAAGATACCTTTTGTCAACCACCAGTTTAGGAAAAATGTTAGAAAGTCCAACACCACCAAGGGTTGGTGAAGTGGGGAATGAGGGCCCTTTATGCATTGCTAGTGGGAATGTAAATTGGTACTATTATATTTCTTGGTAGTTTTAGCCTTTGATGTGTGCCCTGGAGGACCTTTGTACAAGTAAAGGAGCATACATGAATGCAATAATGTTTATAGTGGCAGGTTTCTAATGGCAAACAAGTTTTATTTCCCTAGTATCTCTTAATCTAGAATGGACCTTTCTCTCTCTTCTTTTTCCTTCTCTCTTTCTCTCACTCTCTCTGAGACATTACATCCATAGGCTAGAAACACTTATTAAATAAAATGAACTCAATTTATCTATATATATCCAGATGCATGAATCCCCAAAGCATTTTGTTGAAAGAAAAAGGTCAGAGTACATACACCGTGACTTAATTTCTATGAAGTGAGGAAGTAGAAAAAAAGCATATTTTACATAAAGTGAAACATATATGCTAAAACTCTCCAGGAAGTAATCATAAAATCCAAGATGAGGCATGGGTGGAGTGTGGGAAAAAGACAATGGGGAGAAGCCCTGGCACTGGCCAGGTTCTGCTTCCTATCCTGAGTGGTTGGGTTCAAAGATCTTCATTTTATAGTAATTCTTTAACCATTACATATATGTAATAAACATTTTTATATGTACATCACAATAAAATGCGTTCGATGCAAGAGTGGGAAAAAAGTGAAGAGACTGAATTGTCATGAATATGAACTATAGGACTATATAAAACAATTGTAATGTTACACAGACAGTTATTTGTGATGTAGATACATTTTCTAGTGTCTTCATGATACAAAGATTCAAAAGTGTATGAAGGTGGGGTGTGGTGGTACATGCCTGTCATCCCAGCACTTGGGAGGCTGAGGCAGGATTGCTCAAGCCCGGCCTGAACTGCTTAGCGAAACCTTGTTTCAAAACAAACAAACCTCTCAAAGCTGTTAGACAACTCCAAAAGGCCTCTCCTGATGAAAAAGCCAAGATACTGAAGATGCATGAAAAGAGATTCATCAAGTTTTTTTTTCATGAAATTACAGTGAAAAATACTTCTAATATTTTATATATGGTTTTAATTACACGTCTTTGATTAAATCTATAATTACATAATGCAAGCTTATATTTATATCCTTTACAGTTAAAAAATATGTATATTCCATTTGCTAAATTTTTTTTCCAATCCTGGTGTTGAGATTATGGTGTTCTTTACACACATGCCATTAATACATATGACAGGATGGAAAGCATTGTACCTGGAATGAATTTTTGCCATTTTTGATCCACATTGTACTTCACGCAGTGATTTCCTGCAGGAAATATAATGATCTGTTCATCAAAGAAGAAGATATTGTTGGCTACGTGAGACCGAAGACCAAAAACATGCAGAGACTGAGCTACCACGGTAGACATGGTACTTTTCCAGAGTTCTGCGACAGACAGAGGGCACCGGATGAGTGTAAGCGCGCCCCGCCCTGCCCCCAGTCGTTCTCAGCCTCCCGACTCCCTTCCCAGGCTCCGTCCCCCCTTTCCTTTCCTCTGTAGTGCTTCCAGCTCGTTCTGAGGACTCCTAGGGATTCATTCCCACCTTTTGCTTCTCTCTAGGTCGCCAGACCACCCACGTATCCAAAGGATAGCTCTAGAGAGCCCAAGCAGTGGACGGCGTAAGGCCGAAGCCGTTCCTATAGCAACCACAAACCGGAAGTGTGTCTCCGCGCCGGAAGCGGAAGTCCCGTTGAAAAGCTGAGCAGGAGTAGCGAGTTGTGGCAGTTCTTATTCGAGCGCACGTGGAACCGCAAGTCTGGGCTGAGGGCAGGATCCCGGGTAGAACCGGTTCGGGTGCCAGCCGCGCGGGCCTCGGGTTGACCCGCTCCTTCCGGTAGGCGTGCGAGATGGACACTCCGCCGCTGTCAGGCTCCGACTCGGATTCCGATGATTCTCTGGTCACGGACCGAGAGGTAGGTGACAGCGGATTTCGCGGGACTGGGCGCGCGAGAAGGGCCCTTGTTCCTCTGGTTATGACCCCGACTGTGCCCTGCAGTTGCAGGATGCGTTTTCCCGCGGACTCCTGAAGCCAGGCCTCAATGTCGTTCTCGAGGGGCCGAAGAAGGCGGTCAACAACGTGGTGAGCTTGGGTGCCGGGTCGGACAGAGGGTGCTGGGAGATGGGATGCGGCTTGGGAGGAGTTGTGCCTGAGAGGCTGGTACTTGTCACAGGAACCACAGATTTGCCTAGAGGGTTGATTATCTGTCAAGGTATTTTGTTAGGGTTTTGTCTCGTTGACTTAGCACCCGGGTTTGGGAGAGAAAAACTCAGGGCCCTAAGCTCAGTGTCTGAATTATTTAGAGTGGCCTGAAGCAATGTTTGGCGGAATTCGAGCGGGATCTAGAATGGGTTGAAAGGCTCGATGTGACTCTGGGTCCCGTGCCAGACATCAGTGGACCTGAGCCAACTCCTCAGAACAAGGACCAGAAAGCTGTTAATCCAGAAGACGACTTCCAACGGGAAATGAGTTTGTATGTTTGTTTGTGACTGTGGGGGAGATGGGGGGCATTCCTGTGCTAGAGGATGTGGGAGAGGACCGTGCTCAGGCCACACCCTCAGAAACCCCAGGCAGTTAGCTTAAGCCTGGGGATGGAGAGGAAGTTGTGAGATTCTTTGGTTAAGAAAAGAGCCCAGTGTTTCTGCGTGTGCATTTAGTCAGTAGAACAAACTTTGCTTATGAAAGGTTCTTGTGAGGAATTCATAGTTGACATTTGCTTATGTGTTAATGGGTCGCATTAGAGTGGTCATCCTTTTCTACTACTAATTTACTTTTAGCAGCACTTCTTTCCTTTTGAAAAACGGTATACAGTGATGTTTCTCTAGAATTTCAAATTAGTGAGTTTTATTAGCTTTTGTTTATTCCTTTGTTCTTACTAGTGGAGGTCAGATGTTCGTAGACCTGATCTCGGATAACCGAGAGGCAGTAAGAGAGCACAGAGGCCTTTCTCCCTCCTCTCATCCCACATTTTGTCTGCAATCGCAGCTACCGCCAGGCTCAGGCAGCAGTGCTGGCGGCATTGCCCCGCCTTCACCAGCTCCAAGTTCCTACCAAGCGGCCCACTGATTATTTTGCAGAAATGGCCAAGTCTGATCAGCAGATGCAAAAGGTAAGTTTTTCCCTGGAAAGCCAAAATTTTGTGTGGAAGTGTAGTCAGATGTGTCACCTATATTGTTTTTTAAAAAATAAGACCAATACTTGGGAGCTGGTTGCTAGAGACAATTATTATCTCTTACAGAAATTCATTAGAATCACGGTAGATATCACCCATTAGATAAATGGGAGATTACATTTTTCTAATTAAATGATGAGAAGTGTGGTCTCTGAAGTAAAAGTGGGTTTCGTGTTTCTGTCCTGCCATGGTAACAGCGTGGTTTGTTCTGGTCCTGCTGTTGCTGCTGAGCAGTGCTGTCACTGTAGACAGTTTGAATTCTCTAGGCTTCAGTCTAGGAAATGAGGGATTACTATAGGGCTCAACTGCAGTGTAATATACACTTAAGTGTGATATGGTCTGCATTTAAATTTGGGAGGAGGAAGATTTCTAATATACAGCCAGGGTATGTTTAAATATTTCCCATGGGTCTTAGGCAAGACTTTATGAAGCTCTTCTCTAGCTGGTACCAAAAGAACTTCATCTAGAGATGAGCTCAGATGCATCTCTGTACGTTCACACTTACAACCTCTTATTTTTAGCTGAAATGTGTGTGTTTGGTGAAAGGGGCTAGGTGTTGGATGTCTGTTGGAGTTTTGCTTATGTGACTCATTAGAGAAGGGTACTGAAGCCGCATATTATTTTATAGAGATTAAGGATGGGGAGTCATTGATCTTTCTTGGACTACAGGTAGACATTTTTGTATAACGGAACAGACATCACACTGGGAGTGGGAAGGTCACTGGCTCCACCAGTGACACTGGTATATTAGGCAGAGGGCTGAGCTTTTGGGCCTTATTGTCCTCATGGTTTAGAATACCATAGATGATTTATACATAGTTTGCAGACCTGAGAATATTTGTTCCTTGTCTCGGTGCACTCTAAGATTGTCTGACATTTTGTTTGCATGTTAGATTCGACAGAAGCTACAGACTAAACAAGCTGCCATGGAGAAGTCTGAAAAGGCTAAGCAACTGCGAGCACTTAGGAAATATGGAAAGAAGGTGAGGAAGAACATGTTCAGGAAATAGGATGAGACCAATTACCTCTGTCCGATGGGATGGCTGTGGTCTGGCTTTGGTCTGGTTCCGTGCCTTATGTGTGTTTGATCACGTGCTTCCTGTGTCTTGGTAGAGCATGTGTGTTGGGATTCAAGAGCACAGTTTCACACAAATACCTGTGTAGCACCAGTAGTACTGTGGAAATGGCAGGCAAGCTAGTCATCTCTCTGGAATATAGGTTCCACATCCGTGTGATGAAGAGCTGAATCAGATGAGTGGTTTCCAAATGTTATGTCTCAGCAAAATCAGGAGAAAATGTTGAACTATTTTTAGGCTCCTGAATTTCTGAGACTCTTTGTGTGCTTTCTCTTATTTTCTGAAAAGCCTCCCAGGTACTTCGGCTGTATTTCTTGGATGTGACACATTGTCCTCCATGATCGTCAGATCACTGGAGGAATTATTCTGTTGATTATTATCCAGTCTGAAAGGTAAAGGGTCACCCAGTGTTTTATGACCTGGGGCCTGGAGGTGCCCACATTTGGGGTCATTTCATTGATGACTCCTCAGCAGAGGAAGAGTGGATGAGCATGCTCCCCTCTGCAAAAGGTCTGCTGTGGATTTGGTGTTTCTGTGATTTGGAAGTGGCTGGCTGATACTATCTCAAAGACATTGGCCATTAGTTGAATATAACCTAATTTATTAAGAGCAAAGAAAATCTCTGTTGTGCCCGTTGGCTCGCTATTTCTTATTTGAGGAAACCTTGGGGCAGCTCTTCTCAGTGGGAGGTAACTTTGCCTCTCATGCCCCCACCCCCACCCCCACCCTAGAGACATTTTTCAGTTGTTACATGGTGGGTGGAGGGTGCTGCTGGTATCAAGTGGACAGAAGGCAGGGATGTTGCTAAACATCCTCAAATGCGCAGGAAAGGCCTTACCCACCAGCAAAGGATTACTCCTAAACTGTCAGTAGTACTGAGATTGAGAAACCCTGCCTTTTTAAAAAAATTTAAATCCTTTTATTATATTGGTACATAATGTTTACATTTCTTGTGGGGAAGAAGTTGGTTCATGTACAGGATACATCTTAATCCCTTTTTTCATTCTCTGTCCCCGTCTCCCTCTACTTTTGATCTCCTTTGAGCTTAAAGGTCTGCCTCCCTTCTTACTATCATGTCTTTTATTTTACTCTTTATTTGTACTTCGGGTTTTTCATAAAAGGGAAATCATGTAATATTTAAGCCTGTATGTCCAGTTTATTTCACTTAACATTGTGGTCACAAGGAGTATCGATTTTCCTACAAATGACTCATTTATCTTTATGGCAGAGTAGTACTCCATTGTATTTAAAAATCACATATTCTTTATCCAGTCGTCTGTTAATATGCACTTTCAAGATTTACTTACTTTGAATTGTGCTGCTGTAAACATGGTTATGCATGTATCACTGTAATATTATGTCTTTAACTCTTTCAAGAAGATACCTAGATGTGAATAGTAGCTGGGACAAATGGAATTTCTAGTTTTGGTTTTTTGAGGACTCTCCATACTGATTTTAAAGTGATCAGACCACTTTTAAAAGTGATCAGACCAGATTTGAAAGTGATCAGACCAGTTTACATTCCTACCTGTAGGGTGGGATGTTTGCTTTCTCCCCATGGGCTCTACAGCCTTTGTTATTATTTGATATCTTGATGCTGGTCATTCTTTCTGGGATAAGGTGGAATCTCAGTGTTGTTTTAATTTGTGGTTCTCGGGGGCTGGGGATATAGCTCAGTGGAATAAGCACTTGCCTAGCAAGCGCAGGGTCCTGAGTTCGATCCCCAGTACTGCCAAAAAAAAAAAAAAAATAATTTGCGGTTCTCTTAACAGCCAATGATGTTGGGCATTCATATATTTATTGGCCATTTGTACTTCTTTGAGGCGTTTGTTGATTTCAGTTGCCCATTTTTTTTATTGTGTCTTTGTCTTTTGGGTAGTCCAATTTTTTGGATATATATATATATATATATATATATATAATACATATATATATATATAATATTAGGTTCCCTTTGTTTTTAACACTTTTTAGTTTTTCTTTATTTTCTGGAGTGATTTGGTACTGTAACAATGGGTTGGACATTTAATCTGGCCAATTTAATCAGGCAAAACTGAATGATTTGCTAGTTTTGTAGACAGGATTGTCTGTTGGGATAACAGTGCAGGCTTTGGAATCAGGCTGCTTGGGTGTGGAGATCAGTTTCACACTGTTTTGCAGTGTAACTTGGGCAAGAATGTAACCACTCTGCATTCATTTAGTAAAACGTTATTGAATGGCTGTGAAGAATGAAGACTGTACTTAGAGCCCTTAGGGTAGCTCCAGGGATCTATGAGTAAATGTTAAATGGTACAGGTGTGAATCACAGTGGGTTTGTTTGTGTTTTTTTCCATTTATGTATGTATGTATGTGTGTGTGTATGTTTTATTGGTACATTTTAGATATATGTAATGCTCACATTCATCATAGAGAATTTGTACCTGTACATGATACAACTTGTTTTTTCCCCTCCATTCCCCCACCATCCCTTGAACCCCTCCTCCTCGCCCCATTTACCAAGTTTTGTTTCTGTGTTTTCCTTTTCTCGTTTTTCCTTTTCCCTTCTTTGCTGCTTCCCTCTCTCTGGCTCCCCTCCCCATTCTGTGCTTGTTTTCTAATATGTTATTATTATCGAGAGAATGGAGATAGTAATTTCCTTGTGTCCACACCACAGGTGCAAACAGAGGTTCTGCAGAAGAGGCAGCAGGAGAAATCACATATGATGAATGCCATTAAGAAATATCAGAAAGGTCAGCACATCTTTGCTAAGGGAGTTGGGGAACAGGGAGGGGTAGTAGATGCGTTACAGGTATTTTGGACACACAGTTCCTTGATGTTCTCTCAGTTGATGTGGAACTGTGGACCTAAGTTTTGAGGTACTTCTTAAAAACTTAAAAAATAAATACAGCTGACCCAAATGCTTCTTTACTCACAGGCTTCTCTGACAAATTGGATTTCCTTGAGGGAGAGCAGAAACCTGTTGCCCGGAGCACAAAGGCAGGAGCTAAAGGCCAGCAGATGAAGAAGGGGTGAGAAGCATGCTGCTTCGGTTTAGTTCGGTTCGGCTCTGTGGTGTGCAGTGGGCCAACAGTGAGAGCATCTTGGAGACCTCACAGGATGGCCCTGGGTGGAGAGAGGGCAGCCCCTGCTGTGGCTAAGACTTACAGTGCCTTGTGATGGGTCTCTCCAGCCATGTCAGCCTTTGAAGGTGACAACCAGGTGTTTGCCTCATTTGAAGTTACTTCTGTATCAGTGTGTGGCTCGGCTTCTCACAGTGCGATGATAAAGAGTACAGACCCAGGGTTCAGCTCGAGAATCTGCCCCTCAGGAAGGCGGCTTTGAGCAAGTCACTTGCTGATGGCCTCATCTCTTCCCATGGGGGAATGGTTTGTGCCTCACTTGTTGCACCATAAAGACGGAAAGAGAGAATGTTGGTGGTTTTTGTTCTATTAAGTCCAGCTTTGGAGAGAAGCTGGTTGGGGAAGAGGAAAGAACCTGAGTGAGCAGAGGCACGGAGATGAGAGGCAGCGAATTGGGTGGAGGAGCAGCTGGTGTTGGGCATCACGGGGCGGGGGGCATAGCATAAGGTAAGGAGCGGCGAGCTGGGCTGGGGGCTTGGATTATTCACTGGCTGTACCCACAGTGATGAGTAGGTTAGATCATGTTTGAAAAAACAACAGTGATACTTGTATAGATGGACTTGAGGCAAACTAGGACTTGATTGGCTGTTAGAGAAGCTCAGATGAGCAATGATAATACCCTAAAAGTGCAGTCAGGAAGAAGAGAGGAAATGGGCGGAAGAAACACTAAAGAGGTTAAATTCAGTAGTTGAGTTGGATGCAGAGAGACAGCAGCCTGGGTGACTGGGCAGGTAGTAGGAGCACCAGCGGCAAGGTAGGCATTTGTGCTGGACGTGGAGTCCATCTAGGATGGGAGATGACATGTGCTTTTGTATGTGTCGAGCTTGATGAGTTTTAAAATGTACTACATTTGCCTGTCACTGCACGTATATATCTATGAGAAGATAGAAACAAGTGAGGGTGGTTTTAGCAAGATAGAGTGAAAATATAAAGCTTTCTGAAGCTAGCGGAAAGCCATTACGTAGACTCTTTCCTACCTTTTCTTCGTTTTCCAGCCATGGGAATTAAAATCATAAATAGAGCTCGCCTAGGGAGTCTGCGAGTGGAGATGTGAGCCAGGGATGGGATTCTGGTGACAGTGCCTGAGTGGGTTTTCACACAGGAACCTGAGGGTGTTGTTGGGCCATGAGGGTCACGGGGCTTTATAATGCTGTGGTGATCTGTCTGCTCTCTTTTGTCCAGGCCCAGTGCCAAACGACGGTATAAAAACCAGAAGTTTGGCTTTGGGGGGAAGAAGAAAGGCTCCAAGTGGAACACCCGTGAGAGCCATGATGACGTGTCCAGCTTCCGGGCCAGGACGGCACACGGAAAAGGCCTTAAGAGGCCTGGAAAGAAAGGGTCAAATGTAAGTGAACCTGGTGCCCAGGTGGGGGCAGGCTTGGCCTCTTCCCCAGCCATGTCCTCCCTCCCCTTTGTCTGGGGTAGAGGGTCCCGTGCTGTGTGACTGCATGTGGTTTTATTTTTGTGTAGAAGAGACCTGGAAAACGAACTAGAGAGAAGATGAAGAATAGAGCCCGTTAAACAGCATCTTTTTTGCATGAAGAATGGGAAGAAAGGATGAAGATTTGGAATTTCACGGTTCTTGTTCTTTTTAATTGGAAAAAATTCTTTCAATAAATTAAAAATTATTAATGAAACACGTAACCTTAGTTAAAAACTCAGATCTGAAAGATTTAGAAGTACTTTGCATATTAAACAGTTTTGCTATTTATTAATAATATAAACTGATCCAAATGACCTTTCTTTTGTGATAGTTGAAGATTTAGTGTATACCTCCCTCACTTCCTCTTCCCCATCCTTCTGCATTGTTTTATTACAGTCAAATCTTTTTATTTTAATTTTTTTTATTTTAAAGAGAAAAGAACAAAAACAAAATAACAGAAACAAAGACAAAATCAAAACAACATAAAAACAAAAATGATACAGAATTCCAGAAAGAAATGATAGGAAATTAACAATGGTTGGCGTATTATATATTGTTATCTTCAAAGTAGTTGCTCAGATTACCAGGTATAGGCATGCAATGTTCATCAAACAAACATTAATTGTTCAGTAAACCATTAGAAATTAGTAGTACAACTGTCTTAGCTGTCTTTTATATATATATATATACATTTTTTCACTTCTTTCTTCTTTCCTCAATCCCAGTTTTTACTTATGAGCCGTTTCCCTTTCACAACATCTGTTGTACCTTTCAGATTTTATTAACTCTTTCAGGTTCTTATACTAGGGAGATGATATGATGTTCACACATGTGGGTCTGATTTATTTCACTTATGAGTATGGTCTCTAGTTGAATCCATTTACCAACAAAAGCCTGAGTTTATCTCTTTTTATAGCTGAGTAATAGGCCATTGCATAAAAATAGCACATTTTTTTTATCCATTCCTCAGTTGATAGGCATTTGGGTTGTTCCCAGGATTTAGCTATGACAAACTATGCTGCTATAAACATTGATGCATATATATTGCTGTGGTATGTCTTCGGTTCTTCAAGAAAAGTACCCAGAAGGGGAATAGCTGGGTTGAATGAGGCCTTTAGTCCTCATTGTTCGAGGATTCTCCACACTAACTTCCACAGTGGTAGCAGTCTATACTCCTACCAATGGTGGAGAATGGTTCCTTTTTCCCTACACCCCCTCCATCATTTGTTACTGGTTAATTTCTTGATGATAGCTATTCTTTCTGGGGTGAGATGGAATCTTAGTGTTTTCATTTGCATTTCTCAAATAACTAATGATGTTGAACATTTTTTCATCTATTTGCCATTTGCATTTCTTCGTATGAGAAGTGTGTATTCATCTCAGATGCCCATGTTTGGATTGGGTCTCTGGACTTGGGGGACCTAAATATTTTTAATCGTTTATATGTTCTAGATAGGAGTCCTTTGTCAGAGGGACTGTTGGCTAAAATTTTTTCCCAGTTGTGGACTTCCTTTTTACTGTGTTAGTGATATCTTTTGATGTGCAAAAACTTTTCAATAAGATGACATTCCAGTTGTTGATTCTTTAAAGTATTTTCTATGAAGTGTGGTTTTTGTTCATGAACTTTCCGCCTACCCCTATCCAGGATTTTTTTTTTTTTTTTTTTTTTGCGGTACTGGGAATCGAACTCAGGACCCTGCGCTTGCTAGGCAAGCGCTTATTCCACTGAGCTATATCCCCAGCCCCCCTATCCAGGATTTCTATCTACTTTTTCCTCAGTAGATTTAGTGTTTCTGTTTTAATATTTAGACCTTTGATCATGACTTTAGTGCATGGTGAGAGACAGGTCTAGTTTTAGTCTTCGGCATGTGGAGAGCCAGTTCTAGCCCTGTTTTTTAAAGAGGGTATCTTTCCACCACTGAACATGTTTGGCCCCTTTGTCAAAGATAAGATGGCTAAGTGTGTTTGTGGTTGTGACTGCATCTTTTAGTCTGTTCCATTGATTCTCAGGTCTATTTTTTTGCCAATATCATGCTGATTTTGTCACTGTAGCTTTGTAGTATTTCCAGTCAGGAATTGTGATGCCTCCTGGCTTTCCCCCATGATTGCTTTTGCTATTTTGGGTCTCCTCTGGTTCCAGATGAATTTTAGGAATGTTTTCTATAGATCTGTGAGGTATACTAATGATAATTTGATCAGGATTGCAATGCATCTGTATAAAGGTTTTGGGAGTATGGCCATTTTCACAGTGTTGATTCTTCCTATCCATGAGCAAGGACTGTCTTTCCATTTTCTGAAATTCTTTTTGATCTCTTTTTTTCAAAGTACTGTAATTTTCATTGTATAGATCTACTTCCCTTGTTAGATTGATTCCTAAATACTGCATTTTTTGGATACTATTGGGAAAGGTGTGGTTTCCCTAATTTCTTTTTCAGTCTGTTTGTTGTTTGTGTATAGGAATGCTACTGATTTTTAAGTGCTGACTTCGTGTCCAGCTATGCTACTGAATTTGTGTATTAATTCTGGGAGTCTTTTGGTGGAGTTTTTGGGGTCTCCCATGTAGACTATCATGTCATCTGTGAAAATGCTAATTTCACTTCTCCTTCTTCTATCCTTATTCCCTTTATTTCTCTCTCGTCTAATTTCTCTGGGTAATGTTCCCAGTGATACGTTAAATAGAAATGATGATAGTGGACATCCTTGTGTTCTTTCTGATTTTGGAGTGAAAGCTTTCAGTTTTATCCATTTAGTATGATGTTGTCTGTTGGTTTGTCACAGATGGCTTTTATCAGATTGAGGTAAAGTACATCTATTTCTATTTTCTGTAGGTTTTTTTTTAATCATCAATGAGTGTTGGACTTTGTCAAAAGCTTTTTCTGCATTTATTGAGATGATCTTGTGATTCTTATCTTTGGTTCTGTTGATATGGTGTATTACAATTATTGATTTTTATATATTGAACCATTCTTTGAATTCCTGGGATGAATCCCACTTGGTCATGATGTATAATGTTGATGATTTGCTGCATTCTATTAGCTAGTATTTTATTGAGAATTTTTGCATCTGTGTTCATTAGGGAGATTGGCCTGCAGTTCTCTTTTTTGGCTGGGGCTTTCTCTGGTTTTGGTATCAGGATATTACTTGCCTCTAGGAATGAGTTAGAAAGGATAGCTTCCCTTTGTATTTCATTAAAGAGTTTGATAAGAGTTGGCATTAGATCTCCTCTAAATATCTTGTAGAATTCAGCTGTGAATCCATCAGGACCTGGGCTTTTCTTTGTTGGTAAGTTTTTTATTAATTTTCAATTTCATTGACTGATACTCGGTTATTCAAGATTTTTATGTTTTCTTGATTCAGCTTGGCAAGTCGTATATATCTAGGAATCTGTCCATTTCTTCTGTGTTTTCCATCCTATGAGAGTGAAGATTTTTGAAGTAACTATTGATCTTCTGAATTTCTACAGGCTCTGTAGTGATTTCATCCTTTCCATTCCTGATTGAAGGGATTTGAGGTTTTTTTCTTTCTTTTTTTTGATAAGGTTGCCTGCTAGGAGTTTATCAATTTTATTTATTCTTTTAAAGAACCAACTCTTGATTCATTAATTCTTTGTATTGTTCCTCTCAGTTACGTTAATTTCTGCTCTGATCTTTATAATTTGTTTCCTTCTTTGGGCTGGACTTGATATTCTTTTTCTAGATTCTTGAGGTGTAGCATAAGGTTGTTTATTTGATCTTGTTCTGTTTTCCTGATGTGAGAATTCACTGCTATAAATTTCCCATTTAGGGACTGCATTCATTGTGTTCCACAGGTTCTGGTAAGTTGTATCTGCATTTTCATTTGATTGTAAACATTGTTTAATTTCTTCTTTAATTTCACCTGTAACCTATTCAAGAGGGTGTTAACTTCCATGTGTTTATGGAGTTTTTGCAATTTCTTTTGTCAGTTATTTCCAATTTCACTGCACTATGGTTTGATAATATGCATGGGATAATTTTAATTCTTTTGCATTTACTTAAGCGTGTTTTATTTGCTAATATATGGTGAATTTTAGAGAACATCCCATGTGCAGCTGAAAAGAATGTGTACTCTGATATTGTTGGGTAGAACCCTCTGTAAAGGTCTCCAAAGTCCATTTGTTCACCACAGTCAATTCTTACAAGGGTAGACACATTATACTCAGATTTCCTCTGAGGAACTGTTGTTGGTTTTTCCTCCTTCCTAATTTTCTCTCTGTTGTTATTTTTTCCACATACTTATCATTTTGTTCACATTATGATTTTTCCTGCTCCATGCTAAGGCTGCTGTAAAACTTACTACCTTGACTCCACAAGTCTGGTAAGGTTGGCTCCAATATCTCTTGGATCCTATAGTTTCCTTGTTAGCTTAAGCCTTGTTTGTTACACACTGTTTGCTAGTATCTTAAGAAAGGTAATATGAAAAGTCATTTTTTTTTATTAGAGGCCATTTTTCTGAAATTGCCTTTACTTTGGCAAAATTTTGCTGAAAAATAGTGAAGGCCCTTTGACTGCAGTCTCTTGTGTTGCAATGAGGAATCTGGTGCCTCCAGCATTCTCTCTCTCTCTGGAAGCTTTTCTGTTTTTTTTTCTTTTTGGGTACCAGGAATCGAACTCAAGACCTTGCATTTGCCAGGCAGACACTGTGCCACTGAGCTATATCCCCAGCCCTGGAAGCTTTTGATGATCAGGAATTTTAAGGTGCCCTGCCTTTATATTGGTCTGCTTCTAATTTTTTATTAGAGTGCTTAGAAGGGTTGAAGTTCTTCTATCTGGGAAATTCTATTTGATAACCTATTTTCCTTGCCATTTTCTTTTGCTGTGATTCTGGAATTTCTGTTGAAGGTTATATTATAGTCCTACTATGGGGAAAAGATTTCTTTGATTCTTTTTTCAAATTATTTTATTGAATATTTGCTTTAGCTTTTGTTTTGAGGTAGGGCCTCACTTACGTAATTCAAGCTGACCTTGGACTCCCTATGTAGCCCAGGCTGGCCTCGAACTCTTGGTGAGCCTTCTGAGTGCTGAGGTTACACGCATGTGCCGCCATTCCCAGCACTGTAGCTTTCACTTTATTCCCCGCAAAGTTTTTTATTGTCTAATGGGTCCATTTCATATCATCTATGTGTCTTGAGGGATATGATCTATAGTTTTAATTTTTAAGATTGTCTTCTGTTCCCATCATTCTGTTTCCTCAGGTGTCTCTTTCCCAGTGCATTTTATTTATACTTTTTAAAATAATTGATTGTAATTATACATATTTTTTGGATCCAATGTTACATTTCAGTACATTATACAGTGTCTACTGATCATTTCAGAGTAATTAACATTTTCATCTCATCAGTACTTTCTCTTTGAATTGTTCTTGCTCCTCCCACTTATTCATAAAGGTGGCAGTGTACAGGTGAGTCCTGTCTGCAAAGGCCGAGGAAAGCAGAGGTGGCCGCAGCTCAAGGCAGGGGCTGCCTCAGCAGGGTAGGGTTCAGGAGGAGTGCTAGGTGGCATGAGAGGAAATTGACTTCCCTGGCTCGTCCTTAGGGGACCATCAAATGATACTGTGTGGATATCTTTAAAGCAGCTTCAAAAAAAAAAAGCAGCTTCATTTTTCCAAAGAAAAACACTCCAAATGTACAGTAAAAATAAATAGACCTTTAGGTTTTCAGACCACACCTCACCACTACTCTTGTGTTTTAGTGCCTTGAGCCCTGTTATTTCTCCAGGAATAAGCTTGTAGCCTCCTGTGTGGGAGAGACGTCGTAAACCTGGCTCGCCCTGCATGTCTGCAGTGTGGACCACTTGTGGGCTCCTACCAGTTCCCACTTGGAGTTCTTCTCCACGCTGCTGTCTGGGAGGCCTGGGCTCCAAGCTCACAGCCATCTTGTTTGGTTTGGATTAGGTGGTTTCCTCCAACCCCCTCTAGCAACTTTCTATCCTTAATATTGTACAATTTTTCCTGATGTCTAAAATTTTCTTCCCATTCATGCCGTTCCTTTTTCTGAAATCCCTTTATTATCCTTTTTTTTTTTTCTTTTGGTGCTTGAGAAGGCAGAGGAGATCATTATATGTCCCCAGTCTGTCATCCTTACCTGGAGCCGTCACCCTGGTATGGAAGAGAAAGGTTTGAACCAATACACTTGGGAAGAAGTGAAGAGTGATACCAGGATAGGAAAGGCCAGACTTGGACTTAAAAATGTTAAATTTCACCTCAAGCTGCCTCCATACATGCTGTGCCTAAGCTAATGTGCAAATGCTGCAACCTTGTAGTAAGTAGCCGAGGCTTAGCCAGTTGCAAATGACCAGCTGTTTAACCTAGTTCAAGTAGGTTGAGAAAAGCTGTAAGCAGTTGGGCTTTTGCTGTACCTCACTTCTCTTTTCAGTGGGGCATTTCCTTTGCCCTGGCTGTAACCAGTCCATTTGATGGAGCGCTGCGTTCTGAGCGATTTTTGGTCCAGATTGCTGCTTGATTCTAGAGTCTTAGAAGTGAATCATGATGTAAACTAAGATTTGCTGCAGTTTTAACAAAAGAAATATTTATACTCTGGACAGTGCATGCTTATGGGTATTCAACACAAAGACTGAACCCACTGTTGGAATGCTACCTATGGGGGGATCATCACCTAAGCTTTACATTTTAGCCTTGTGGAGAGTTTTACAGCTTATAGCTAGGTATCCCCTTATCACCTCACGCACACTTAGGTGGGGCTTTTGGGAGGTGACTAGATCATGGGTCTTACTAGATTGGTCCTCTGATTGATTGAGCATAGTTTTGGGCGTGGATAATGGATTTACTGAAGAGGCAAGAATCACTGTTGGTGTGGGTGGCACCAACCAGTAGGCTTGTAGCCTGGATGCTATAAAAGGAAAAGAAGAAGAAAGTCTCATTGCTTCCTGCCTGCCATGTCATGGGCTATTTCTCCTCTGCCATGCCCTCTACCGTGCCAGCTGACTATGGGCTGAATGTCTATGAACTGTGAGCTAAAATAAGCCTTTCCTCCTTTAAATTCTGGGGGTCAAGTATTTCATTTCAGTGATGAGTAAGTAACCTAAGACAAGAATGATATCACTGTAGACCCTAAAGTGGTTTTAGCCCGTGGTCATGGGGGTCTAGGTCAACCTAGATAGAATGCAAGGTAAGGAAGAAGCCTATGGAGATGTGGGAAGACGTGGATTTGAGTCAGATGGACCTGGGCTGAAATCAGGTTCCCCTCTCCTGACGTGTGACTCAGATACTTTCCCTTCTTCAGCCCTGTCTATGAAACGGAGGTGCCAACACTTACATTCAGAGTTTGGGGGCTGAGGATGGAGTGACCTATGCAAAGCACAGGCGTGCCCCTTCCTACTGCCTACAGTAGGCAATAGGAAGCTCTACCAGCCACCCTTCCCAAAAGCAAGCTGGGAGGTGGTGCTCTGTCTGTGTCCATGGAGCCCTAGTTCCTAGGACAGGATCTCGCACACTAGGTATGCAATATGTATGTGTTGAATGAAAGGATGATTTTGCAGAAGGAGTTGCACAGAGAAGTGAGGAAAAGTGAGCACTCTGACATAAATCTTATACAAACTTTGATTACACTTTATGGTATTTTCAGGAAGTGTTATCAGGAGATACACTAATAACAGGTGCTCACTGTGGCTTCTCCAAGTGTCTCCATTATTAAGGTTGACGTTCTCTGCCTGGATGGGGGAGTCGTGCCGGGGGGGGGCAGGGAATCCCATGTTGGAGCCCATTAGGACTCTCCTGCCCCAGAACACATCACTCTGGAACTCTAGCTTCATGACCTCTACGGTTCCACGACACCAGCACTGTGCGATGGCATTGTCCACAGATTTATGATGATGAACAGAGATACATTTGTAGCCCCCTGCAGCCTGGATGAAAGCAGTGTCTCTGCAGGGGAGAGGAGGCTCGCAGCGGCTCAGGTGCAGGTGGGCCGGCCACCTTCACGTATACGGGGCTTCCCTGGACATCCTGGGGAGGCCAAAGGGGTGACATTTCCATACTTTGCACCCACATGATCCAGGGCTTTAAGGTAAAGGAGAAATGGTGAGTTAGATAACTTGTGCTGTTTAATTTTTCTAAGTTGTCCAATTCATCTAACGTAGATGATTTCAGTGTTAACCCGACCTTCCTTCATGACCCTCCTCTCCTGACCAAGATTCTCTCATTGACCACACTCTGCTCAGGCTGCCTTGAGCTTTTTCAGCCAGCCCTGATCTGAGACTCCTGTGTTTATCTCTGTCCAGTTTTTTTGTTTGTTTGTTTTTTCTGAGACACTGTCTCACTGTGTACTGCAGGCTGGCCTTGAACTCATTAGGTAGGCTAGGCTGGCTTTGAATTCCCAGTGATCCTACCTCAGCCTCCCAAGGGCTTGGATTACTGGTGTGTGTCACCATGCCTGGCTGATTGCTCAGTTTTAACAAAAATCCTGCTAAGTCTTTTTTACTAGACCCTCACTCCTTTAATACCTGATTACCCTTATATTTCCTTGTTCTCCAGCATCCCCCAGATGGTGTCTGAACACCCTGGCCTGCCCTCTGCAAGGATCCTGTTCTGTTTAGCCAGAATTCCCCTTTCTCCCTGGTGTTTTCTCTTAGTAATTTTTTTTTTTTTTTTTTGTACAGGGAATGGAACTCAGGACCTTGTGCTCTCCAGGCAGGCACTTGTGCAGCTGAGCTATATCCACAGCCCAGTAATTTTCTATCTATGGACCTCCACACCTTGCTTCTCACCCACAAACCCCTAGTTTTTCTGTGCTATACTCAGTGTTGAGTCCAATCTGTCTTCCTTACTCCAAAATCCTATAGCCCATTCCAATAGCAGTCGTTCCCCCTTCAATTCTTCCTTGTGGCCTTTAGTAAATGCTGAACAACTGATTCATTATTTATATTCAACAACTGTCATTACATAACTTCTCTTCAATATCCTCCCCTGTTCACTAAAGGTTAGACCTCCTACCCTTCCCTTCTCTTTGAAGGGTCATCTTCAGCTCTCGAGCCGGTCTTCCTCTTCCTTTTTTTTTTTTTTTTTTAATTTTAGAAACATAAAAGTACAAAAACATATTGACAAACAGACACCCATTATCATAGAAAATAGTACAATCACAACTAATCTATAGACAAGGTGATATGGTCTCAACAGTAGTTGTTGTTTTATCCATTGATATCTTCGAATTGTAGATGTATGGACCCATATACAGACATGCAAATTT
>PVLD010021634.1:0-31006 GCA_004027595.1 Dinomys branickii
CTGGGCTTTGAAATTATGCCCTGGTTAACTGCTGGGAAGAGATGAGTGAAAGGATTGCTTAACATGGCTAAAGGAAGGGAGTAGCAGAAAGATGTAATGCAGAGGGTGATTCACTCGCCTTTTCCTTCCTCACATCAGGATTCTGCATGTTTGTACTGAGCCTGGTCAAGAAGCATTATCGACTGCAGTTCTACATGGTAAGGAAGTTGTGTGTGTGAGTTTTGGTTGATGTGAAAGTCTGCATAGGCTCACAGGCCTTTCATGCGTTCTGTGACAAATCAGAGCTCCGGGGAGCAGCCTATTCTGTGTGTACCTCAAACCTTGAGCAGGAAGAAAGAGTGCCCGTGTTGGCTGCAGCCCCACATCCTTCCAGACCCAGTCTCTGCTACTTCCTTCTTTCTGAGCAGCCTCCACCAGGTGGCTCCCACGAGGTGGCTGCAGCGTCAGACACTGTAGCAGACTGAGGTCGGGTTGATCAGCTGGTGAGGCTCTTTCCCTGCCTCACCTTAAGAACATCTCTCTACTAAGAAAATAAAGATCACCCGGGCTTCAGAGCACAGAGAGACTCTGGAGTGGGCTGTACAGTCCCTGCTTTTGGTGGATTCTTACTGGGGAGAACACAGATCACCACTCTTAGAGTCCTGTACTTCCTCACTTCGGATAAATGAGGCACAACAGCAGATGTTTTTCTTACTTCTCTGCACCTTTGTGTTTGTTACTGATTATTTGAAGTTAACGCCAAGGTAAACTTGGTGGGTAGCGTTTATTTTTCTCCCTTGCAGTTTGGCTGGACCCATGTAACACTATTGATTGTTGTAACCCAGTCACATCTCGTTATCCACAACCTGTTTGAAGGCATGATCTGGTGAGTGATGGCTGTGGGAGGACTTTCCTTTCCTGTGCGGGTGTTTCTTATGTACATGTGGGTAGAGGACTCCACTTTATCTTCAGAACCAGTGGTTCTCACTGTGAGCCTGCAGCATCACCTGTAGGCGGGGTACCACATGGGCAGCTGGTTCAGTAGGTCCAGGAGGGGTCTGAGGACCCAAATTTCAAGTGCATTGCCAGTGGTGTTGGTGCTGCTGGCCAGGACCCACACTCAGAGAATCTCTGTTCAGTTAGTGACAGTGCTGCTGATGGCAATAGATGTGAAAATCTTGAGGACAGGAGCCTGATCACATAGCAGTGATAAAAGGAACACACTTGAATAGATCAATAGTGCTAGAAGAACTTTAAAAATTGGGTGAATTTTACACCTGGACAAAAAAAAAACAGGACTAACTGGTTAACAGCTAAGTGGTATCTAAACCTTACGCCAAAACTGATAAGGAGGGAAGCAGACTTCCTTCGTGGTTACCGATAAACCATTCTAAATAAAATACCAGCAAAGAGAATCTGGCAATGTGCCGAGAGAGCACTGCACTGTCACTTCAGCAATGCGTGGTTTCAGTGGACGTCTGTCAGCACTGACAGACATCAGCCAGCGATGCGCAGCCTAGACGTCCGTAGTGGAAAGACAAAGGCGCCTCCTGGTGTAATAAGAGAAAGGCAGTAAGTCTTGTGAGTCACGTTCCAGATCATCTGTCTCAGACCTGAGCTGGGTTATAGCAACACCTTCCTTTTTTTGAAGAGTCAGCTAGTAAATGTGCCTAGAGATTAGCTCCACTACCTGTTAGCCTTAGGCATCATACATTTACACCAAGTCCTTCCCTTTCTGTCAGTTTTTTTGTTGCTATTTCATTTTCTTCTCCTCCTCTTCCCTCCTCCTCCCCTTTTCCCCCTCTACCCCACTTTTCCTCCAGGCAGACACTCAGCCACTGAGCCACATCCCAGCCCTTTTTGGTATTTCCTAAAAGTGCAACATGCAGAGTCCTTAAATTCAGGGCCAAGCACACCCTTGGTTCTACAGTGACTAATATTACCCTGTCTCAGGGAGACTTCAGCACAGTTAGAGAGCAGACCCCGCTAGAAGCCTTGGTGAAGCAAGTAGTGTGGGAGTGAGAGCGTGAGCAGATGATCTAAATCCCGCCCCCAAACAGGAAGTTAGTAAATGCCTGTAGTTGCTGGGCCAGGAAGTGAAGACTTGCATAGGCTGTGTTAACTGTGAAAAGAGAGCTTCTAAAAGTGCCCAGGTAGAGAGTGAGGAGAGGAGAGAGGGCACAAGTGTGGTGCGAATGCAGGGCTGGCAGGAGAGGGCACAGAAGCCTGGCTGTGCCTGTGGGGCTGTTGCTTCCAGGGTTGTGTTAAGGAAAGGTGGGGTGCACCGGCAAAAAGAGTCATAAACAGTGAACAAGTTAGTTTTGAAATAGCTATAAAATATATCGTTTAGCAATGTGTAAGTAGGTAGAGAAGAAAAATGAGAAATGATTGGAAGTGGTTATTTCAGAGGTGGGCTTGGGGGAGAAGGAAAACTTAGTTTTGTTCTGCCTTTTATAGTTCGTATTCGTATTGGCATGTGCAAATGTTACTTCCTGATGGCGGGAGCGCGTGGGGCGTTTATAGGTGCTCCCTTTGCCCACACAGTGACCACTCAGTGAATACCTGAGTGCCTGCTGTGTGTCAGGGCTAATGACAGCTTCTTCCGGTGTGTTCTTTTTAACTTATTCCTTAGTGGGTTCCAAGCACACTGTGGCTTGTTTGGTACCAGAATTTATGAAAGGCCTTGTTCAGTGGTCTTGTGAGGTACCGTCCTCTCAGGAGAGTTGACCTCGTTTGATTTATTTCCTAGGTTCATTGTCCCCATTTCCTGTGTGATCTGCAATGACATCATGGCCTATATGTTTGGCTTTTTCTTTGGTCGGACGCCACTTATCAAGGTGAGGAAGTTGCCCTTACATGTAGTGTCAGTGTGGGGAGGGGAGTGCTTTCTGCATGAGTAGCTGAGTGTGGCAGACAGAGAAGAAATCCAGCTGTGTGGGCTGTGGCCATGCTTTCATGTCATTCAGGAAACAGACAGGTAGTAAATTAATCATAGAGAAAAGCCACAGGGAAACGCTGAAAACTATAGGTAGTTTTCTAAAAAAAAAAGAACAAACATCTAAGTGGCCATGGTAGCACAAGCCTGTAATCCCAGATACTTGAGAGGCTGAGGCAGGAGGATTCCAAGTTCAAGACCAGCCTGGGCACCTTATCAAGACCCTGTCTTAGAACAAAAAATAAAAAGAGCTGGGGACGTCTCTTAGTGGTGAGCACTCCTGGGTTCCGTCCTCAGTTTGGGGGAAGAAGATACGTTTATAGGCGACATATGCTCTCTGCACTCTTTGGGGTTTGATCTGGATTTGGGTATTGTCATTGAATTAGTCTGTAGTTTTATAATATAATATAAATAAATTGAATAACCAGTTGAAGGAGAAAGGAAACAAGTGTATAAGTTGGGGAATAAGCACACCGTGTTTGAGGAATATACAGGGTGAGGTTAGTAGAATGGGGGTTTTATGATACTGATATTTTTCACAAGTAATCATTGTTCCCAAAAGCCAGAGGGACAAAGCACCCTTTGTTGAGAATGTGTCTCTGTCCATAGCTTTCTCCTAAGAAGACCTGGGAAGGCTTCATCGGCGGCTTCTTTGCTACTGTGGTGTTTGGCCTTCTGGTAGGTGGTGGCCCCCAGGTGGGTGGGGGAGCGGACAGAGGTCTCCCACCACCACCAAAGGCCCGTGTGTCCTGGGACCAGGGATTTGTCCTCCTGAATAGTGACCTTGCCCCAGACGGGCACAAGTGTGGTGAGCAGCACTGGCTGGCGTGCATCTACCGGTTTCCAAGCAGGTCTTGACATCCGAGGAGCAGGGGCCGTGCACGGCCTGTGTGTGCTTTTGGGCATAGTCATGGCAACGCTAACAGACATACAGTGTTTCAAGGTCAGGCCGTATGGTGCTGAGAATAAGGGTGCAGTGGGATGATTTTCCTTCCAGAGGGGTCCGTCTTCCAGCCCTTTGGAGCACACCATTCCCTCTCCTGGTCCTCATCTGGTCCCAGTTGCCAGTGTTGTTTGGCTGTCCCATAGTGCTCCCCCGGCTTTAATGCTGTGCAGCCTTCCACCTGACTGGCCGCCTCTTGCTGCGCCACTTGCTCCCTGTGACAGCCTGCACTGAGCTCAGAGAGCCTGAGCAGGGTGGACCGGCCTCTCTGAGATGGAAGCGGCGCCTCAGAGTTCTCTGCCCACGTTCTCTCAGCTCCCTCCTGGGCTTGTTCAGGGCCTGTGTATTTGGCACATTCGTGTGAGACCCTGATAGGCTATGAAACTGCCTCTTTCACTTACAAAATTCATATAAAGTACACATGGTACACATGAGCCTGTGACTTGGCGTGTGGCTCGCAGGAGGCCAGCTACCACGGGGAGTGAGGCCTCCCCGAAGCCGCCGTCTGGGCTGCGTGGCTGCAGCGTTCTCCTCACTGCCTCTGTTCTTCCCCTCAGCTGTCCTATGTGATGTCGGGGTACAGATGCTTTGTCTGTCCCGTGGAGTACAACAATGACACCAACAGCTTCACTGTGGACTGTGAGCCCTCGGACCTGTTCCGCCTGCAGGAGTACAACATTCCTGGGGTGATCCAGTCGGTTGTTGGCTGGGTATGTGGCACCTACATGGGGGACGGAGACAGCAAAGAGGACACCTTCCACCATCACTTGGCTGCCAGCACTGTCAGCCTCAGTGTGAAGGGGAACTGGGCAAGCTGGGTCAGGTTGAGGGCTGGAGGAGACCTTTGCCTCCTTCACATCATTTGGACCAGTGGTTCTCAAAATGTGTTTCATGAGATCCCTGTAGAAGGGTCTGTGAAGTCCCAGCTGTTTTCTGAATTATACTGTGACTTTATGTGCTGTTTTCCCTGTTGACACTTGCTGTGATGGTGCAGCAAGGAATAATGATCCTTGGACATGAGTTGGGGTGGCAGCATCCTCTGGACTGGCAGCAGTGTCCTCTTCATGTCATGCCTGCCTTGCAGATGTGCCAGCCACCCTTAGCAATGTCTTTGAAAAAGTAAAAGTACTGATTTTATTAAATCCTGATCCCTGTGTACATGTCCTTTTAAGCCTGTGTACTGAAATGGAAAGCACGCATAAATGTTCCTGCTAAATACTGACGTATAGTTTGTGCAGTTGAGTTGTGATCTAAAGTAACTGTTTTTTTTCTTCTTCTTCTAAAAATATAACTTTTTTTTTTTTTTTTTGAGACAAGGTCTCACTATACAGTTCAGGCTGGCCTTGGCTCACTTTGTAGCTCAGGCTGGTCTTGAACTCACAATAATCCTCCTGCCTCAGCCTCCTGAGTGCTGGGATTACAGGCGTGTGCCACTACCACGGGCCTGGCCAAAATATAACTTTTATTTGAAAAGAACTGATCACCTTTTCAGACTTGGGTATTTTGCAGACACTTTTTTTTTTAAAAGAATGAAATGAGTCTGTCATTTTAAGGGAAGTGAGTGACAGCAGGTGTTACCAGTGATAAAATGTGGATTCCAAGTGAAAATTTGACTTTTGGAAAGTGTGTACCTGCCTCTGTGAGCTTGACAGCTTCCTAATCCTTCAAGCCCTTCCTGATGAGATCTGTGGTGATTTTACAGGTGATCATGTATAATGAAATGTGTTTACATTTGGGAGATTTACATAACTTGCTGAATAGGTATTTTTAAAAATATCAATGTGTATTGTTTCACAGTTATGCATGGGTAAAGGATCTGTTCAAAGTGTGATATAAATCAGTGGGTTTTAATGTGGGAGAGTGCACCAAACTCATTGGTAGGATTTCAGCTTTCACCTGGCTTGCAGCTGTTAATGAACAACTACCTGTCCATTGCTGGTGAAGTGTCAAGTAAGAATACCTATGAGTTTGGAGAAGATGCTCTTCCTCTTAATACTCCATTTCTGTAGAAGGCTGGATCTTTTGCATATACTTCCACCAAAACAGCATATAGCAATGGGTTGAGTGAATAGTATCTTAAACATCTTTCATTAAGTTAGGTGTTAGATTTAAAAGAATGGGGAAGAAATATACTCCCCTTATTGATTTAAAAAAACACGTAAAATTGGTTTGATTCATAGTTATTTCTGTTAACACGTAATATGCTGGACTTGCGCATACCTTAACTTGACTTCATTTGCTTTTCTTAGAAAACAATTCGGATGTACCCCTTCCAGATTCACAGCATTGCCCTCTCCACCTTTGCCTCGCTCATAGGCCCCTTTGGAGGATTCTTCGCGAGCGGCTTTAAGCGAGCCTTTAAAATCAAGGTAAGGGGGCCTTCTCAGGTCCCCCATCTTCTGCCCCCGCTCCACCCTGTTGGCCACTGACCTCCATCTTCCAGGCTATGTTCCCTGAGCATTTCCATGTGCTGGATTTAGGTGAGTTAGACAAAAGTATGTTGTTTCCAAGAAAATTCAGTGGTTGGGTTTCACTTTATTAATATTTGTTTTTTCAAAAGAACATTTTGTAATTTATTAAGAGTATGTCCTGAGTTAGGCATGGGGGCGCGCACCTGTGATCTCAGCACTCAGAAGGCTGAGGAAGGAGAATCTCTGTGAGTTCAAGGCCAGTCTGAGCTACATAGTGATACCCTGCCTCAAACAAACAAAAATAAACCAAAAACAGAGAAAGAACGTGTCCCACCATGGCCTGAGAATCAGCCCTTCTTTCAGGTGCCCTTAGATGTCCAGCACAGGAGCCAGCTGCGGGGTTGGGACCGCTAGGCTGGGATGTGTTGGTTGAGCCCGGGCTCACGTGTCCTTCCTTGCCTTCTGACAGGACTTTGCCAATACCATCCCTGGCCATGGAGGCATCATGGATCGCTTTGACTGCCAGTACTTGATGGCCACTTTTGTCAACGTGTACATTGCCAGTTTTATCAGGTACGGTGCCTTTCCATCTGAACCAAGTTGGTAGATTTTTTTAAGTATGGCACAACTCTGGAATTTTGGCTCCATACAAGTTTCAGTGAAAAGCACCTCAGATGTGAACACAGTTCTCAGTTGTTACTGGCTGTGAGTTCTCTGAGGCCCTTGACCCCACTCCATGAGTAGAGAATCCAGAGGTCAAAGCTGCTGCTCAGGCAATCCGGCCTTGGAAGCAGCTGGGCCTGCTCAGGGCCACGTCTTCAATTCTGTTGCAGGGGCCCTAACCCAAGCAAACTGATTCAGCAGTTCCTGACCTTGCGTCCAGATCAGCAGCTCCACATCTTCAACACACTCAAGTCTCACCTGATGGACAAGGGGGTCCTGACAGCTGCCACCGAGGACGAGTAGGAGCTGCCTGGAGCAGAGTGCAGGGCAGGACTGAGGAAGGGGCAGGTCTCCACGGCGAGCCCAGCTGCTGTGGCTTAGCAACAAGCTTCAACTCACCGGCTTTCCTTTTCTCCTCCTTTTTTTTTGGGGTAGTGTCTTTTATTTGTGGGTTTTAAAAAGAATCTGTATATACAGTCTGTTTTTGGTTTGAGTTGTAAGTAATCTCTAGCTCTGAGTTGGAAAGAAGTCACAAGGTTTACATTTGAAGTTTTTAAACAACTGAATTATTGAACAACCTGGATGACAGTGTTGCCCAGCTCAGGATGTCTGCTTCGTGGCTGCAGCCCTGTCCATGGAATATTTCTGGGTCCAGGTCGTGGACAGCGCTCTGTACCCGACCTACGCAGGGCCCTCTCCCACCTGAGTGGGGGTGCCAACAGCTCCTCAGGGACTTCTCAAGCAACCCTTGCTGGGAGCTGTAGAGGGCAGCTTTCTGTAGGCCTGGAGGGAGGGAAGGATGGAGGCTCTGGTCAGGTGAGGACTGTGTCCACACCAGAATCCTGCAGGGAGTCTGTGAGCTGTGCTTCATAGTATGGGTTCACCTTACATTGTCACAGATAGAAAGGTTGAAGTTTTTATTGTTTCAGAAAGCATGAGAAGTTATTTATATAATCAGAAAAAAAAAACCACACTGTAATATTTCAAATGTATGCAGTAGCGTGCACTGTAACCGAGCCCTTTCCTGCCTAGTAGGCTCCAGTTTCCCCTAGCGGGCAGTCCAGCAAGCTGCATCTTTTCAGGGATGAGGCCATGATGTCTGTGCTGTAGACTTACTTAGACTTGCTGCTGCGGAATGGGGGGTGGGGGACCCCCGCGAGCAGGGAGCAGGGGGTTTCGGTTCACGTAGCCTTGCTGAGTGCCCACATAGCTGCTGTATTGTGTATCCATTACTCTTGAGGTGAGTGTGTGCCTGTCTGTGTTCTAAACGTCACTTCTTTCTTATGGTGATTTCACTATACCATGACTAGTTCGCTGGAAACCACAAAATTCTGCTTAAACCTATGGCAAACCTAACCTGGTGGAGGCTTGATTATTCTGAAGATTAAATGTATACTTTTTATATCATGTGACCAGTTTAAATGTAATGTGTGTTGTAGTGGGGGACCGTTTTTGGTTGTTGGTTGTTTAAACTGTGATTTACTTTTCCTGTCCTGGTTACTGGGCTGAGGTTGACTTAGGAAAGACTGCTGAGCTCTCGGTCAGGTCTGCCCAGCAAGCAGTCAAGCACAGGAGGGAGGACTGGGTGCCAGGGGGCCAGATCATTCCATGCCCTGCTCATTTTCAACACCAGCGAGGGCGTAACTGCACCAGCACCTTGTCAAGCACTGTTTTGTAGTGGTTGTTTTTAAATTGGCCATGCTGTCTCCCTGCAGCCTCACAGCCGGGGGACCACAGGGTCCACAGGGGACAGAGCCCCTGTCACTGCTCAGTCTCCCCTGTGGATATGAGGCGGAAGTAGTTTCTCTCTAAATCTGCACGTGCATTCTAGCCTTGGGCTTTCCATTTTCAGGCCCAAGGCCCCATCAGTGCTGTGCTGGGGGTTTCAGTTCCCACAGCATGGCCCGGGGTGGGGACCTCCTTCTCAGAGTGCTTGCACTCCATGCAGCCTTCTAATTGCGCTGCTCCGTGGTTCCCTGGAGTCTCCTTTGGATGCCAAGTCATGTCCCAGGCACCCAGAAGGAAGTACTTTCAGGCCTTGTCCATGATGATGCACGTCCCCAGTCTTCAGCAGTGATCAGGAGTAAGGCTGTAGTTTTCTGTCGGGAATGAGCTTGGATCCAGAAGGTGCCTCATTTGTCTCCCATCACCCCACCGTGCAGTTCTTGAGAACAGTGGTGTGAGCAGAGCCCACTTTGCAGCAGGGCCACCTGGGGCTGCTCCCCTGTGGACGCAGCCACTGCTGGGGCTCCTGAGAATCGAAAGCTGGGTGTCCCTAGAGCCGCCAGCAAGAGGCCTGGGGGGCGGTGTGGGCTGTTTTTGTCTGTCTATCTTCTTGATTTCTTGGAGTGCAGAATTTCCCAGCCAGCGAGCCAGGAAAGCAGTGTCACCCTATATCTCGCCAGCAGTATTTCTCCCATTTACGGAGTAGGTTCTAGAGACTTCTTAATGTGCACCCATGTGGATCTTAAAGATTTGCATAACTTGCTGTAGACCCATTGGTTTTTATGTTTTTAGTTTTTGTCAGAAATAAAATGTGACCAAAACCATGCCCATCCCTGTCACGAATTCAGTGTTTGTCGCTTCCATGCCTGGCTTGGTGTTTCCCACTTGCCGATGTGTTCACAAGGGTGGTATAGTACTGATGTGGAGATTTCTGTTTCGTTTCTGTTCTGTGTCCCATACATTCTCAGTGGCCTCTGAGATACCTCAGTGGAGGGCTTCCCTGGGGCGGTGAGGGGAGCCAGACTCGCCCTGTCTGCGCTGCACTGTGGGGCCCCTGCCCCGCTTGTACCTGAATGCTGCAGTGTTCCTTCCCTGGCGCTCGGGAGGCCTGGCCCAAGCCAGGCTGGCGCTTAAGTCACTGTTAGCTCAAAACTGGCCAAGTAAGGAGCTGATGGGCCAGGAAGCCCCAGGAACCAGGGCTGACTGTGGAAACACAAGCCTGGTGTCCCCTTCGGGACTGCTCATGGGGGAGGAGCTGTCTCTGTGTGTCCGAGCCACTCTCTTCACTGTCTGTGTCATTGGAAAAGAGCGCATTTGTGTTTTACTCTTGGAGGTAAAACCCTGGAAGGCAGCTGGGACTTGTTCATGTTTATTTCTTGCTTTTTTAAAATATTCTTTTATCTATCCTGGCTCAGGGGCTCACTGTCAGTGGCCTGGGCAGGCCCAGCCAGCCCCTCTGTGGACAGCACTGGGTCAGAGGATATGGAGCCTCAGGCACAGAGTCCTTGCACAAGGGCTGGCTAGCAGAATCTGTGCTCCTTAGGAAGCCAGCCCGAGGTGGATTTTCAAGGGATTTTCATCACTTTCTCGAATGTGGCTTGTTGCTGCTGAAACCCCTCTTTAGTACTGTCCTAGGTACTGTTTCTGGTCGTTCAGAGTAACTGGCACAGGGCCTGCCATTCTTCTCCACTGGGCTTCTGTGCAGTAGAAGGAGGCATGTGTACTTGTGCACACACCTGTGGAGTGGTTTCCCTTCGAGCCAGGTCAGGGTGGGGAGGAAAGGCTCAGGAGAGGATGTATAGGTGGCTGTTACAGACGTGCCACCAGGCGTAAGCTGCAGGTGGATGCTGTGATTAAGACACAGCTCCTGCAGAGGGGGAGCTGACCCTTGAGCACAGCCTCATACTCTTCCTCATCTTGGTCAAAACAAGCTTCCTTTTCCTTTTGTCACTGTTCCCCTTGCAGTTTTTAAAGAGATTAGTAGTCTTCACTTCCTGTTTCCCCTATAAGGCCCCACCCACTTCGGGTGCTGGTTTGGCTTCAGTGGTGATGAAGGACCCTCCTATGGGCTCTGCTAGGCCCATCTCCCCTTGGTCCTGGGCTCCCCTCACACACACCCCTCAGGAGCAGCCTCCTGACTGCTGTTTTCACTTGAACATGCCCTACCTTTTTGCCCCCCAGGCCTCCCCTTTCTGGTGGACCTTCAGGTTGAGCTTTCTTGGGGCCGCCCCTGTGGTTGGACAGGACTTGTACTTGTTTGTGTGGGGTCCCTGCTTCCCAAGGCCAGGACGTCCTGCCTGGAGGGCAGTTTGGGAGGTGACTTGGCTGAAGTGTTGGCTTAGGGTGTGTGGGTGACTCAAGAGAATGCAGGGGCCGAATGTGTGACATCTAGAGGTTCAAATCCGTTGACTATTTGAAGACCCTGCCCCTTCTCTCCCCCTAAATCTGCAGGTTCCTTCTCTTTATTCTTAAGCCAGTGAGACCCCAGGAGTGCATCTGTTGGTGGTTGCCGTCATACAGTGCTCACTCTGCGCCAGCTGCAGTGCTCAGGGTTTGCAGCTGTTCCCTCCTAACCCAGAAGGCCTGTGATGAGGTGGTGCCGGCCCCGTTTTACAGATGAGGAAGCAGGCTCTGCCACGGCGGCCAAGAGCAGCGCTAAGCAGATAGAACTGGGGCTCAGACAGCTGCAGACCTGGGGCTCTTGGCCTTCTGCTCCTGCCTACTTGAGTCTAAGGGTGGTTGTAAGGATTTAATGAGATAATGTGTGAGAACATCTAGCATGGGGCCTGGCACATAGTAAGCGTGCAATACGTGATTATTATTCTTGTTGAGCTCAGCTGGTCATTTGACCCATGCTGGTGTAATGCCAGAACGTGGGCTCCCAGCCCCCACCCCACACACAGCCTGGTGTTCACAGTCTGGAAAGTGACCACACCATCCTTTTGAGAGAAGCAGTGCAGTTATACACTATGGCATGTTGGTGCCTCACGCAGCATTGGGGAAGAGAACAGGAGGACGCAGAGTCTGTGCTTAGAGGGCATGGCCTGCCCCAGTGTGGTGTGCACTTCCTGTATGTGTGGTCTGACCCCTCTCCTGCTGTTTCCACCTCTTGGGGCACGTGCGCTCTGTGGACTGCGAGGGCCTGTGACTAGCTCTGGGTCCCACTTCCCCTCCCAGGCTGACCAAGGGCCATGCTGTGTGCGCACAGCGCAGTAGCCTGCCACTTGCCTACGTGATGGACAGTTTCAGGGGCCTTTTAGAGAGGAGAGAATGGGACCCGCTCTGGAGCGGATCACTGAGCAGGAGCCGGGAGACTCTGCCCACTCCTCTGTCTCTAGCCTGCATCTTCTGTTCTTTCCTTTGTTCTTTCTCAAAAGTGGTAACAAGATAAGAGTGTGAGATAGCTGAGGACAGGGGACATACAGTGTTTCCGTTGGGTTCTGGATGAGCAAAGAGTGGAAGTGATTTGTGAGTGAGCAAAGAAGAGGCTGCAGAGAGAGTGAAAAATGCTTGTCTTAGTCTTCTGACTGGAGACAAGCTTGGGAAGGGTGTGTGAGAAGGACTGTACGTTGGAGGAATGGCGTTGGTTAACAGGATCTGGGGGATTCTTATGGCTGTGGAGTAATAGTAAAAGCTAGAACTACGGCCATGACTGTGGATTATTTCCTGGGTGTTCATGGAGCCCAAAGGCCCACTGCTGGAATCTAAATCATTACCTCTCCTCTAGGATTCATTGCTGAATATTGGCAGGAGGCACAGCAGGGCAGAGGAGGCCAGCCCTGCAGGGCAGCCTCGTCTGGACAGGCCTGCCCGCAAGGTCCTTTTGCCCTCTCGGACTGGGCTTCTCCAGCTCTGGCCTCCTCCCTCCCTCACTGTGCCATCTAAGTGACCCAGGCAGCCCGGTGTGGTGGCACATGCCATAACCCTGGCACTTGGAAGGCTAAGGCAGGAGGATTGCTGAGTGTGAGGCCAGCCTGGGCCATATAGTGAAACCCTGAGGACAGGATATACAGTGACTCAGGCAGCTCTTTATTGGAGAGAGGGAGGCTTCCCATGGCCTGGGGATGGGCTGGCCATCCACAGTGTTCTCTCTGGCATCGGGACCTGCCCTGCGTAGCGTGTGCGAGAGGGCTGGCACCTGCCACCTGCCCCCATGAAGCTGCCTGCTGGTATCATCCACTGGCCATCTGCTCTCTGCTTCTGGAGAGCCCTTCCACACCCCATTAGGTCTCTATGCTGCTTTGCCGGCTTTTCTCAAAGCAACACCAGAATCGAAGGGGGTTCCGCATGTTCCTGGCAAACAGAAGGTGTGCACGTTTCTGTGACTCTGTCTGCTAGGCCACACTGATGGCATTGCTTCTGCCTCACATGTGACACAGGCCAGGTGTGTGGTCACACAGGCTGCATGTGTGGTGCCGGTTACAGCGGGAAGGAGCTGAGCAGACACAGGCTGAGGAGACCTAGGGACTCGGAGGTGAGAGAGCAGTGAGGGGCTGAGCTGCAGTGCTTTATGGTCTGCTGAAGGATTCGGAGAAGCCCCAGGGGCAGCAGTAGGAGGTGCTCATTGCCACCCGAGGCCAGCTGAGTCTCTGTGGGTGTGGGGTGAGGAAATGGCCCAGGAAACCCATCCAAGGAGATTGGGAACTCAGGGATTACCTGCCAGTGTCAGTGCGGATGCCAAATTTAACTTTTATTATGTTTAATACCTTCTGAATCAGGAGGGCAACGTCAAAGCTGGGGAGACAGGGCAGAGCACACCCCCTTGTTTGGAGGGGGAGTGGAACTCACTTCCTCACAGATGGACAGCACAGATGTGCGGTTCCCCACCCCTCAGACCTGTGCGTCCTTTGGGTTTCCCCAGATAGGCGTGTGCTCATGTGCCCTGCTGCGCCGTTTACCCGCCATGGTGTTTTTTAAATCAGTGTTTTTGCCACAGCCGACCTTCCCTGTGCATCTCTGATCAATGTGGAACAGTACACAGAGGCTTTTTCAATGCGGTGTGAGAACATGATGTGCTGTACTGGAAAGTATTTACCTATTTATATTCCCAAATGTTCCTACTACACAAATAAACACATACTGAGTTCTGGCTCATGCGTGGTTTGTGGCGGGGGTGCATTTTGAGGGCTGTGCCAACATGGGGTCACTGCTGTGGAGCCAGTGCTACTTCTCAGCTGCTGCTGACCGCTCCCCGCCTACAGAGACCCCTCCTCCCTTGGCCCTGGCCATGGCGTTCCTGGCATGCTCCGCATCCTGCAGTGCTCCTCGGCCACCTTCTTTCCAGTGCTTCCCGCCTGCCCTCTGCGTGGTGGCCGTCTGCCCCGACCTCTCTCCTGGCTGCAGTCTCCTCCAGGTGTTCCTGTCTGTTCCAAGGCCTCGATCACCAAGCTCCCTTCCACACTGCGCAGTCCCAGCCTCTGTCCCACATGGGCATGATGCCTCTTCCGGAGGATGCTGCAAGACAAAACCCATAGCTGTTTCTGCACCTGTCCCAGATCTGTTCTGCTGCACAAGCGGTAACTAGGTGTGAGCTCACCCCCCGCAAGCGGCCTGCCTGCTCTGCTTTTCGAATGGCCTGCAGCACTACCCTGACTGCTGGCCACCAGGACCAGGCCCTTTTCTCCTACCACAATTTCTGTGGCAGCCTCTGGCGGTCTCCCTGTAGCATGACCACCTCTGTTCATCTATTCCTCACACCATAGCTGGGTGAGTTTTCCCGGCTTGGGATCCTTCGGTGCCTTAGGTTAGTTTAGACTTCTCCATGCGGTTCCTGGTGCTTACTTTACAGCACATATGCTAGAAGTCGATGTAGTTTCCAGGACTGTACATGAGCTGGCCAGCACCTGGCACACCCCCTCAGCCCTGTCTGTCACACATGGTGCTCGTCCTGCTTTGTGCGGGCGAGTTGCCTCCTGGCATTAGTGTGTACCGTTTCATTTGATGTCCTCCCCTCCCTCCCTAGCCCACCTGGCTCCTGCTAACCTTACAGTTTTCACCAGCACCAGCACCTGCTTGCTGGCTTCGCAGTGTGCTTCCTGCCTTAGGACTCGGGGTCCATGTGCCAAGTCTGAACTCCTGGGGGTAGGTGGCCAGGGCTCATGCCTTAGGTCTCTGGACAGGGGCCTCTGCTAGAGGGACCCAGCACAGGATCTTCTGGAATGATTCCTTGCCAACACTCAGGAGGTAAAACATACTCCATTTACTCCCTTTCGTAAAGCTGATGAAACCGGATTGAAGGCCACCAGTTTCCAGGCTTAATGAGAAATGCAGCAGTCATTGTCCCTGGCTCTGTCATTTCCTCCAGTACTGGGCTCACGGGGTGCCGGAGAAGTGGGGGCCACAGTCTCTAGTCCTGCTGAAGGGTCTTTCTTCGGTCCACGGTGAGGCAGCCCAATGCAGCGGGGTGCCCACATCTGGCACCCTTCTGCCTCGGCCCCTGAACACAGGCCTTGATAATCACACGCAGTTAGCACACCACTGTGCCAGGCCTTGGCCAGACACTGAGGTGTAGTTACACATCGAGTCTCTGTCCTCATGGAGCTCATTTTAGGAGGGGACCACAAACGTGTGAGAAAGGTGTGGGATGGAGAAGAACGTAGCCAGGAGAGGGGAACAGCGAGTGCTGATGGGGAGAGGTTTCCCCTCCTCTCCTTCCTCCTACCTTCTTTCCTTCCTTTCTTCATTTTTTCTGGCACTGAGGATTGAACCCGTGCCTTCACATTGAACTACATCCCAGCCCCCTTTTTCCTTTTTATTTTATTATTTTGAGACCATGTCTCACTACATCACAGTTGCCCGGGTTAGGCTTGAACTTGTGATCTTCCTGTCTTAGCCTCCTAGAGTGCTAGTATTACAGGTGTGTGCTGCCACTCCCTGCTGAGGTTGCAATTCTAAATAGGGTAGAAGGTATCACTGCCAGGGTAGCTGCAGGCAGATGTGTACAGCTGAAGGCTGGGGAGGAAGCCTCACAGATACCCACACAAGGGTGTTCTCAGAAGACGCACAGCTGGTCTCCAGGAGGCCTCAGTGTGTGGCGCTGGCAGAGAAACTGGTTAAAACTCCCTTGGTGGGTTCAGTGCCTGGCAGTCCCCAGCTGGTTCACATGCTGCTGGAACAGCCCTTGAGATGGCCCTTCTGGTGCCAGGCTTTAGAGCAGCGATCCCCAATTTTTTGGCACTAGAGATGGTTTTGTGGAGGACGATTTCCCGTGGGCTGTGGGATGGGTTTGGTTTGGGGATTAGATTCTCACACAGGGTCAGTGACCAGCACCCCTCGCATGTGTGGTTCCCAGTGGCTTCATGCTGGCCTGAGAATCGAAGGCACTGCTTAACATGCACGATGGGGGCAGCTGTGCTGGCAGGTGGATCTTTGCTCCGGGCACTGCTCGCCTCCCGCCATGTGGCCCGCTCCTGCACAGGCCCTGGACCGGTACCGGTCAGTGGTGCTGGGGGCGGGTGCTTGATGACCCTGGTGTAGGGTGAGTACCGGTCCCCATCCTCTTTCCTTGCATCCCACACACAAGATCTGCTTCCTCTTTGTGTGGCCGATGTCTGTGATGGCCCTCCTGTAGTTCCCACCCTTCCCACAGCACGTTTCCCACCTTACGTTGTCACTCTTCATGACAGAGGACCCTGCCCAGCCCCTCATACACTGCCTCATTTCCTTGGGGGGCCCTGCACTGCTCGCAGGGGTGCGGTGTGTGTATCAGGAGCTACTGAATGGCCCTGGGCACTCTGCCCACGAGGGAGCTGCTTTCTGCAGCAGCCTCAGGGTCTCTGTACTACTGTGGTAACAAACCGGGAGTCCCTGAGGTTGCCTTGGTGACCACAGAACATCGCAGGACCCGGGAAGGGTAGTTGGTGGCTCTCTGGAGGTGCCATCATTTATTCTGAGGTAGTTTCAGACTTAGAGAAGAGCTGTAAGATTCTGTATGCATCTGTCTCAAATGTTCAAATGTTAAACTTTCACCGTGATTTTAAACTCGTATGCGCTTGTGTATGTCCTCTCTCCACATATTGTTTTCTCCACATATTGTGGATCATCCCAAAGTTGTAGACAGGACACTGCTTTACTGTTAAATAATCCCACTCAAATATCACCAGTGTTCCCCTGTACCAGAAGGGGAAAAGCAAAAAGAACATGTATATTTTGACTGGAGCAATTTGAGGCGCTCTCTGGTGGTTGTGTATGTATGTGTGTATGTGCGCGCACTCGTGCATGTGCACTCGCGCACGCGCGCGCGTGTGTGTGTGTGTGTGTGTTACTGGAGACGGCATACAACTGTCCTATTGAGCTGCATCTGAGCCCTTTTTAAACATTTCTGAGGCAGGATCTCACTAAGTCACCCAGGCTTGGCTCCTGCTTGTGATCCTCCAGCCTCCCAGGGCGCTGTGACTACAGGCGTGGCCGACGCGGGTTTCGTAGCTCCGTGATCAAGGATTGAGTCCTCCTGTTCCTCCAGCAACCTCTGCCGCTGAGGTTTGCGGGGCCCGGCTGAGTGCGGCAGTGCGGTCTCAGCCAGGCAGAGGGCGAGCGAAGGTCAGGAATGAGGCTGGCTTCAGGGTGCGCCCCCGCGTGGTGAGGGAGCGGCGCGCTTGTGGAGGGATGGCAGCCACTGGCCCGCGAGACCCGCTGCAGCCTGGGAGACACTGCGCCCTGGGGGCGCCCAGGCCGGCAGAACCACAGCCGCGTCTGTCTCCCCACCAGTGTGAGAGCCCCGAATATCTGCGAAGAAGCCCGATCCTCGTCCGTAAAGAGGGGTAAAGCAGCTCCCGGGCCCACCAGTACTAACTAGTACCCCGTTAGCCTCCTCCCTACCCCGCCCCTTTCCTTCCTGACCAGCATGGCAGCCTTTTCATTAACCCTCCAGATGATAGGAGGGTTCAGGATCTCCCGCTTTGAACGCGGCTGTCCTTCAAGAGGTTGCCGGCACCAATCTCCCCGGTGGAACTTTATTCTTTTTCTTTTTTTTTCTTTTTAAGACGAGTTCTCGCTTTGCAGTTCAGGCTGGCCATGAGCTCACTTTGTAGCCCAGGCTGGTCTTGAATTCACAACGATCCTCCTGCCTCAGCCTCCTGAGTGCTGGGACTGAGTGCTGGGATTACAGGTATGCGCCACCACGCCCGGCTCCTGGTGGAGTTTTTTTCTGAGCAAGGAGCTTCCATCTGTCTGTTATCTACGGCTGCAGACACAGCAAAATGCAGGAAGATTGGACATGTATATAAGCAGGATGACTCCCAGCCAGCCGGAAGAGGCTCCCAAGGCTGGGACAATCTGAATGTGAATAAAGATCGTAGCTGCAGTTGATTGAAACATAGCAGTTGTGCTAAGACATGAATTTATAATGATACCGAAGTGCCAGCGACCATCTCTGGAGCATGCTACTAAACCGAATCTATTTTTTAAACTAGCAAAAGGTGAGGGCCAAACCTTTATTCTGCTTTTCCTAAATAAATTGCACCCTGGGTACTCAATACCTGTTCATAAAGATGAACCAGCCACCTAGGTAGGAATTTTAAAACTGTTAAGTAAAGTGGCAGGAGGGAGGGCAGGGAACTAGACCTTCACACTGATTGGCACCCGGTGTAGGCAGACTGGTGTGGGAAAAGGTAGTCTTTTTAATAACCATGCTGGATTAACTGGATATCCATGTGGCAAATTAGAAGGCTCTCCTGCAATACAATGAGCTCAACACCCGACTCTTGTCCTCGGAAGCTTGAGCTACTGTTGTGGGCAGTGTGGGGCGTGGAATCTGTGGTCTCATGGCTGCTGAGCAAGTGCTCTGCTACGGAGCTGCATCCTCAGCCCCGGCCCCTACCCTTTTTAAATTTAGAAACAGGGTCTTTGTAAGTTGCCCAGGCTGGGCTTGAACTTGTGATCCTCCTGCCCGTGCCTTGCGGAGTGCTGGAATTACAGCCAGGCTCCCTTTTCATAAGCTTTCGCTGAGCTTTTGCAGCTGTCTGTCAGGCTCCCTCCTCGCTCTCCCTATGTGTGTGTATGTGTGTGTGTGTGTGTGTGTGTGTGTGTAGTCACCTCCCTCAGTGACTCTGCTGTTAACTTGTTGAGTGTCACCTGATAGCATCACTCAACTGCCAAATTGCTGTGTAGGGCTGGGGATGTAGCTCAGTGGCACAGCGCCTGCCTGGCAAGCGTGAGGTCCTGAGTTCAATTCCTAGTACCAAAAAAAAAAAAAAAGCTGTGTTTCTCCCTTACCTAGATAAACCCCATCCGGTGAGCTGGTGTGGGGGTTAAAGCATGAGATGGGGCAGGAAAGGGGGACCAGGCCTCTGGCTCACTGATGGCCGACATCTGCTGTGGGCTCACTGGGCCGTGGGCTCACACGCTGCTGCAGCACTGTGGGGAGAAGGTTTCAGAAAACACGCAGTGCATTCAGGGAAATGAAACTGCTGCACAGAGCTGCAGCCTCGCTGCTCACTGAGTTCCGACAGTGCCTCGCCCGCCCCTCCCCTTTCCTTATAGCGTGGGGCAGGGCATGGCCGGTATGGGTCTCAGGTATTAATAGGACTCACAGAAAACTCAGTGGCCTCTGGTTATTCTGTCACTTATTCACTAAAATAATATGCAAACACAAATGCCATCCCCTGCTAGGAGCAACCAGCCTTGTTAGTAAGAGAGATAGACCTATAATTAGACCATTACTACACTAAGGAGAAGGCCTACTAGTGCTAAATCTGCACAACAGTGTTGAAAGGTTTCCCTGGACCAAATGTTGTGGCCGACCCTTTGTCCTTTACTCCCCTTAACATCCCTAGAAGCTGAGTATCATTCTACCTGTTTCATGGATTGTGCCACCAAGTTTTTAAGGATTTAGCAGGTGGGTCAAGTATGTTGTTAAGGGTCCTAAGACAATCCTTAGTAGATGCTAACCTTTTAATCAAAAGCAACTCAGCAAGGATTCATTCTTTCCCTCCCTTCCCCTCCCCTGTCTTCCCTTCCCCTTCTCTTTCCTTCCCTTCCTTTCCCTCCCCTCCTTCCTCTCCCCTCCTTCCCCTCCCTTTTCCTTCCTCTTTCTTCCTTTTTTTTTTTTGGTACTGGGAATCGAACTCAGGATCTTGTGCTTGCCAGGTAGGCACTTATGCCCCTGAGCTATATCCCTGGCCCCCTTCTTTCCTTCCTTCCTTCCTTCATTCCTTTTCTTCCTTCCTTCCTTCCTTCCTTCCTTCCTTCCTTCCTTCCTTCCTCCATCCAAGACAGGTTCTCACTGTGTAGTCTAGTCTGGCCTTGAACTCACTATGTAGCTGAGGCTGGCCTCAAACTCACAGTGATCCTCCTGCCTCAGCCTCCCAAGTGCTGAGATTACAGGCGTGTGCCATAAAATTGGCCAACTAATATGATTGAAGTAAAAATAAACTTTAAAATAAGAAATAGTAAAGAGTAATATTTTATAATGATAAAGTGCTCAATCCATAAGGATAATATAATAATTATTTATATGATCAAGAACAAAGCCCTAAAATACTGGAACAGAAAGGACAATTAAAGGGAGAAATATACAGTTTAACAATAGTAGTTGGAGAGTTCAATATTTCACTTTCAATAATCAATGTAACGACTAGGCAGTGGACAGAATATGTGAGGAACATTACAAAGCAGTTAGAAAAGCTAAGGGACATCTGCACTCAACCCCCAGAAGCAGAACACACAGACCTCTCAAGTGCTCGGGGAATGTGCTCCGGAGAGCCCACTTGCTGGGGATAAAACAACCTTCACCAATTAAAAAGACTGAAACATTACAAAGTGTATTCTTCACCCACCATCCTGGCACAGCAGAAGGGAATTTGGGAAGTTTATGACATGAAACCTAAACAAAACGTTCCTAAAATAAACCAGAGGGTCTGAGGCTGAGGCAGAAGAATTGCAGGTTCAAATACAGCACGGTCAGCTTAGTCACTTAGTAAGACCTAGTGTCAAAAATAAAAAGAAAGGCTGCAGATGGAACTCGGTGTGAAGGTGCTGGATTCAATCCTGGGCACCACAGCAAACAAACAAAACCAACAAACGCCATGTGTCAAAGGGGAAATCACGGGAACGTATAAAATACCTCGAGATGAATGCAAATGAGGGCGTGGCATACCAAGCGCAGAGAGACAGCGACTGCCACACCCGGAGGAAAATCGGTGGCTGGAAAAGCCTGTATTGCCAACGTGGTCTGTATTCAGACCCTAGAAAGAAAGGCGTAGACTAAACCTAAGATGAGCAGGAGGAAGGAAATACTGAGATTAGGGTACAAAGTAATGAGAGAATCGAACAACAGAGAACAAAACAGAAAATCTACTTCTGTGCAAGAGTACAACTAAATCCGTAACTTCTATCTGGACTGACCAAGAAAATATTTAAATTATTATTTCAATATTTAATTTATGAAGTATATTTAAATTACTATGTGATGCTCGGAATTCCATCCCCATTGCTGCACAAAAATTAAACAAAACAAACAAGTTGGGAATAAACTTACCCAGGAAGGTGCAAGACTTGTACACAGGAGACGATGAGGCACTGATGAAAGAGATGACAGAAAATGTAAATGAGTGGAAAGCACCCACTGTGCATAGGTTGGGAGGCAGTGCTGTTAAGAGGTGCATGCTGTCCAGAGCAGTCTACATATTCACTGCACTCCCTAACAAAATCTCAGCGACATTTTTTACAGAAATAGAAAAAAAAGATCAAACATTAGGCATGGGAGATGTGTGCGCTGCCTGGAAAATTAAAAGTGGGAAGGCACCAGTGCGAATCCTAATGAACAAACCTTGGGAGGACCTGGCTGCACACAGCCTGGACTGTTCCTGGGTACCTGGTTGTCCAAATGCCCTTCTCCTGACCACTTGGCCAGCCTTTGCATGACAAAGGCTTCCATATAATACTTAATGGGAGCCTGGAACAGGTTCCTGGTGAGGCCAAGTCCTCTGGGCAGGGGCAGGGTTCCCCTCATTGGATGGAAATTCACCAGCAGAGTTTAGGAGGTGGCAACCACTCTTTGACAGAGAGGGTAGAAAGCAGGTTAGAACCAAGAACATGTGAGAAGACCCCCCGGGAAATGCTAGGTTGTTGGGTATATTTTCCAGTGGTGGTGGGGAAAGAGCACAGAACTTTAATCCCTTCTCTTGCAGGGTTTATCAAACATATTCTCAAACATACACCCAAGCAACCTTTATAAGTCCATTTTAGATATTCCAGTCTGAAATCAGCTATAGTTAACAAACTGTTCTAGTTGGGACCAGCAGGAAAGGCTTTACATTGGGAATTAGGAGCTTGCAAAACCACTGACCAAACTAGAGGAGCAGACCCTTAAGATGAGCTCGGAGGTATTTACAGAGGGACACTGAAGAACTGGTCACCAGGAGAGCTTCCACTTACTCCAGAGAGTGGCTCAGCATCTGTCCTAAGGAGGCAAGGCTACTGCTACCACAGTGCAGGCCAGTTGGCATCCTAGCCCCGCCCTTAACCCTCAAGAATTAGGGCTCAACACTGAGAACTTTGCCACCACTGATGTAGAAAACCAGATCCCCCCGCAGGCATGTGGACCCATAGAAACGGCACATGTTTCTCAAGTGGGACTTGCAAGGGAGCTGCCCTCACAGCAGACTGGACAATGTTGTCTTTAGTTCCCATGGGGAGACAAGGGCAGAAGCTGCCACAGGCCGGTATGGGGCTACTGCAGCTACCTATGGTGGATGAGGCCGGGCCAGGCCGGGCCAGCTGGAAAGGGAGAGGAACAGAGTCCCTGGGATGCACTGTATTCCAGAGGTGGACCTCACAGAGCTTGCTGGTGAGGCAAAGAGGAATCAAGAACCACTCTTGGGTTTTAGATTTGCCCCACAGGCGGGCTGGGTACCACGGGTCCCTGGGGCTGGTGCCGGGACTGTGAGGGCCAAAATACAGCCCCGTTCACTCACTGAGTCCTTCATCCCATGAGGAGCCGTATCTAAAGGGCATCTTCTTCAGACATGCGCGGAGTCCTCGGGTGAGTCGATGGCCATATCCATAGTAGGTCCTTGAGGTAACTCTCAGGCACAGTGTAGGCACTGCATTGACATTTGAAGTAGCTATGAAAATGAGAGAGTCATAATTCGATCCTAGAGCTGCCAGATAGCTTCCCAAATCAGTCCAAATACACGCTGGTCCTGCTGAGAGTTAAATGAGTTAAGCGCTGTTAATTTAAGAAGGACCAACAGGAGAGTCATATCAGTCATTTTGCTTAAAAACTTCTACCTAAAACAAAGCCTGGTGCAGTGGCACACAGCTGTAATCCCAGCACTTCGAGAGGCTGAGGTAGGAGGAATGCAGGTTCAAGTCCAACCTGTGTAATTTAGTCGCTTAGCAAGACCCTGTCTCAAAAAGAGGTCTGTGGGGGGCGGTCCTGGAGGTGTAGCTCAGTGCAAAGGCCAAGGGTTTAATCCCCAGTAACACACACACACACACACACACACACACACACAGAGCAAGCATCAGATAACTGCTCACCATCACCCTGAAAATAAGGGCAGACAGAAACTAAGAAGCAAGGAGCTAGTGAGTTGGACCTCAGAAAGTGTGTGATTCAGCAGGTGTGTGGGGGTAAATGAGGCACGGCTGACTTCAGAGCTCCCTGTGGCTCAGTACCGAGCAAACACTGAGTGAGCTGACCTCAAATGATATCAGGAAAGTTGCAGTTCTAACCCTAGCTTTAGGCATCTCAGAGAAATGGCACTTCACGGGGGAAACAGCGCAGTTGAGTGAGGGTCTTTGCCACTAGAAAAGGACCTCAGGGAAATGAGTGTTTGAGGGATTGGATGCCACCTCTTGCCTCTCTGAGCTTGTACCCCATTCAGGCAGCATCCATGCCTGGCTGCCTACCTTTCAGACTTTTATCACACAGGTATCTAGTCTGGAAAATGCATGTTTTTCTTACACTTTCTTTTACAAATGATGCACCTTTCACGTGATCTCTTCCTACCCCCTCCCTTGCCACCAGCTTGGGTGGGACCATGAACATCTCATAATGGTGCCTCACTGGCCTCAGCTCTTGTGTTCCTGACCCTGTCTCCATTTGCCAGGCTGACCTGATCACACTGATCCTGTCACTTACCCTGCCTGCACCATCTGGTTTTGTTCACTCTGTGCAGCCTATGTGGGCTGAGCTCTGAGCCTTCATATTGCCTGCGTGGCTCCCGCTCTAGAGGACTGCATGTTATTCCCTTGCTTCCTGTATCTCTACTCAGTGAGTGTGGTGGACCGACAACTGGTGGTCAACTTGTAACACCCAGCTGAACCGAGTCAACACAGTGCTGGGTGTGGAGGGGCCCACATGAGGATTGCTGACCACAGCATAAAGAGACCCGGAGAGGAAGAAGTGGGTGCTGTTCGTTCTCCTGGAGGAGCTTGTTGTGCTGGTTCTCCTGATATGAACTCGGCTGTTCTCATTGTCACAGGAGCTTAGGACCTCGCTGTCCCTGAGGATGGCTGTGGTACTTTTCAGGGGAGCTCTGGGCCTTACTTTGAGCATCGCTTCCTGGCTCCAGTGCAGACCCCTCAGCCTGCTGGCACAGATCCTTCATCCCACCAGCACAGACTTTCTAGTTGCCACCACTGACCTTCGGGCCTTCCCAGTGCAGATCTGTGAAGCAGGCCTGCATGGGACATTGTCATGGGCTCTAGGTCTCCAGCTGGACCGGTGGGGGGCATTGTTATGTGCTCTGGGCTCTGGGTCTTCAGTGGGACTCATGCAGGACATTGCCGTGGGATCCAGGCCCTCAGCTGGATTCTTTGGGTCTTTAGTGTGTGGACAGATTTCCTGCACTGTTTTTGTGTATGACTCCTTGGGTGACTATTACAAAATAATCCTATAAATTATGTATCCTGTATTGTTTCCCTTATCAACCCTGAGTACAATGATGAATCCTTTTGAGCAGGCTTCCCATGTAATGGTGCCCACGACCACAACCCCACCTCCCCTCACCCCCCTTCCTTAGTGCTCATCACCTTCGAACATACTGCATATCCTACTTACTTCTCACTGTAATGTCTGTATCGCCCTCCCCCTGTGAGGAAAGATTCCTGAGGGGGAGGGTTCTGCCTGCTCCGTTACAGTGCAGTCCCATTCTCTAGGTGCCAGGGCCATAGCAAGGGCGCTGCCAGCACACGCTCGCTGCGTACACATGGAGTGTGGCCCCTCAAGGGCTCACTCCATGAATCCGCTGGCTCCTGGGATGCGATTTACCCTCGGGGCCAGGGCTGTCTGTAATAATGGCTTCGAACTGGACAATCTGAGTCTTCTAAATCCTAAATTTAGTCTCCTAAATTAAAAAAAAAATTTTCTAACTTCCACTATGCAATATGGAAAGCAGGCTACATCATCAGGGTAACTAGTGATTCCCTTTGGTGAGTCCCTGTCTCAGCTGCTTGTGGCTCAGTGACCAGCACTAACTCTTGGAAGTTACCATTCCAGGCTGTGCCTGCTGCATCTCACTCTGGATGTGAGATGTGCCCGAGCCTGTCTGCCGTAAGCTTTTCTCTCCATGGGTGACGGGGCAGGCTGGAAGTCCTGGGGAGAAGGGCCCCAGGGACTTACGTGAGAATTGGTGGAGAAACACCCCAGTTCCTTTGCCCCTCGGTGGGCTCCCTCGGAGATGTGTTCTACGCCACCTGCTGGAGCTGCCCACTTGTTCTGAGTGGTGTTCAGCTTGTTCACGCTTCTTAAATCCTATGTGACCCCACCGTGTTGCTGGGACCCCTTTCCTCTCACTTCCCTTTCTCTTCCCTTAGTCTCTGCTGGTTTTGCCTAAAAGCTCCAGAAGGCCATACCAAAATCATTATGCGGAGCCATTTCATTGTCCTTTACCTGCATCTCTCTCACCTAAGCTGTGCCACAGGGATCTGGGCCTTGTCTACCAACCCCACCCATCACACAATACGTCTTTTTTCCCATTTTGCTTATGTCTTTTATTTTCCTCTCACTTCTGACTCTGAACTCAAAATCCATTAAGAGGGCTGAATGCCACTGCTGGAAAGTGGTTTGCATCCAGGGGAAGACGTTCTGTTGTCCATGTGAATGATGACAAGCAGAGATGCAAGCAGATTATTCAAGAAAACAATGTTCTTTCTTCCTGGATGTTTCCTAAAGGGATGGGGCAAGGACTTGTTTTAAAAATCAGCACATGGTTGCAAATTGCCAGTCAACCCAAGCACACACTTGAACTTACAATTTATCTTGACTCTCTTGCACTCAAATGTTAGCCTCCACGTCCCGAGCAAACAGCATGGATAGAGTATGGACATGCTGAACTGCCTGTGGGGAGGCAGGTGGGGTTTCCAAATAATGCATTCCATAGTCCCTGTGCCAGAGAGGTGCAGGATCACCGTTCTGCACTCCCCCAGGCGTCTCTAATTAACTCAAGTATTCGGCCCCCATAAGCGGCGTTGAGGGAGAGGGTGGTGTGGGAGGGGTGCACATCTCAGAGGCTGTGGTCTTCCTTCTCAGTGCTTATCTCTGGCACCCCAGAACAACTCTGCTGAAGCAGTGTCCTAGAGATTGCTGACTTAGGGGGCCAGTGCTTGCTATAGACTATAGACTGCACCGCAACATACACAGGGGGCCCTCATTTCAGTACATTATATGACAGTTGTAAATTATGCATACACTAGTAAACCGACCTCATATACATGACACACGCTGAAGTTACACATACACACAGTGTAAAATTCACAAAGCAACACAGAAGAGTAGACATGGCTATATTCATAACAGAGTAAAACTCCCAGATACCCATCCACACCTCAGATGTGGTTCTAGCATTCTAGTGATGGGTTTCACTTAAGCTGGGAATAGTGGTCAAAAGATAGGGTGTTGTTTAGGCCAGGCACAGTGGCATACCTGTAATCCCAGCACTTGGGAAACTGAGGCAGGAGGATTGCTGTGAGTTTGAAGCCAGCCTAGACTACATAGTGAGACCCTGTCTCAAATAAAACAAAACAAACAAACAAACAAACAAACAAGATGGGGTGCTACTTAAAGGCCAGTGGATCTGGGGCCTCGGGGACTCACTTTGAGAGCCTGTCCCTGTGTTGAAACTGCACTGTATCTTGCAAGACCTAACAGACCTCCACACTGACCTTGCTCTTCACTGTCCTTTGTACCAGCATGGACTGCCAGGGAATTACTCTTCCTCCAGGGATGACCGCAGGTCACTGTGGCATCACCCTGCTCCACCACAGAGTTGGGGCCATCTAATGGTTCAGCAAGGGCTCAACAGTTCCCTTTCCTGATTGTTTAGGAGAGGGTGGTAAAATCATAGCAATACATCTTTTCCCCACACAGCAAGACAAAAATCAACAGCTATTTGAGTATTTTCTCATCATAATTCCCCTACCAGTAAATCCGTGGTTGAGACTGTGCTGCCATAAAGCCTTCACTCACCTGCCATCCTTTACAACCTCGCAGCAGCATTACAGAGCAAAGATATTCTATAACCAGGAGTCCATGAGTACACCTAGTCTAATGCTCTTCTCTCCCACTGTCATTCAGACCATCCCAATCTCAAATTTATAATTCTCGGAAAAACAAAGCCTACTTTTTGGTTGCACCAACTCTCCTGGGATGGGTGTGAGAAACACACTAGTGAGGTGCCTGAGTGTTAGCAGTGCTTCCCCAGCACAGAGCTGGGCCAACTCCTTTTTTCTGGAAATTGGGCATGATGAGACCCTAGCAGCGTGTTCTAGTGGAATTAGGAAAGATTTCCAGGCTAATAGAACAGCTTGACCTTGGGAGCTGTTGGTGCGGGTGACCACAGGCAGACACACACCTTTGTCTTCCGCACTCACCCTGCCAGCTTCAGAGGACGTCGCTGCTACTCCCTCCGACTCCCTTTCACCAGCCAGTGCAGCCCCCTCCCAGCCACTGAGCGCTGGGCTCGATTCAGAGTTGTCCCTTTCTCTGCAGATCCTTCCTCATCCAGGATCTTCCTTGCTCAGGCAGTTCTGTCCCCACTCCCCTTGCAACCCACAGTCAGTGACTGGCTGCTATGGGCCCCACCCTTGCCTAACGATGAACCAACTCCTGCTCGGAGCAGCCCCACCCTGTGGCTCATGCTCAAGTTAGACTCCAGCTGTGACCCTATCATTGCTCAGCTCCCTCCCCTGCTCTCTCCTATTTTCCCATCCTGAGAGACACCTGCAAGAAGTTACATGTACCTGAGTCCTGTCTCAGTCTCTGCTTTTGAAGAACTTAATATTGTGAATTCCAAAGAAACTGCTCAAATGTGCTTAGCAGAAACACCTCTCAGTTGATTCAGTGGTTCTTTGTTGAAGCTGAAGCCATTCCTGGGCTGTACAGTCAAAGTCACTGGGCTCTTGTTATGAACACCAATTATTTCTGCAGGTGGGAAGGCATAGCCATGAACAAAGCTTTCCTGTGGCCAGAGGCTGTGATTACGCATTCTGATTGAACAGCTGCCAGAACCCAGCAACTCTGGATCTGAGCGAAGTGGAATCTGATGGCAGAGCCAGAAGTCAGAATGACATCTCCAGGTGGCATTGTCCCCAGTGACAGTCATAGGACACAGCCATGTACTCTTATGTGTGTAATCTCTTGCTCTTACAGCTCTTCCTATGGGTTGTCTTGTTTACAGACAGGCAGCATGTGAGTACTGGGAGGGGCCTCACTCATTCCTTCAACAAATACTTACTAAACCCTCTGCTAAGCTTAATTGTGTCCACCAGAAAGATACGTTGAAGTCCTGAGGCCAATAACTAAAGAATGTGACCTTATTAGAAAGTAAGGTCATTGCAGGTGTAATGAGCTAGGATGCAGCCATACTAGAGTAGGGAGGGCTTAATCCAGTGTGACAGGCATCTTTTTTAAGAAGAGAGATGCAGAGAGAAGATGCAGGGAACAGAGCATCTATCTACAAACCTCAGAACTCCAGGGATTGGCTGCAAACATAGGAAGTCAGGAGGGGCAACAGGGGTATCTGCCCTGCAGCTTCCAGAGAGAGAGAGAGAGAGAGAGCTAAGCCTTGATTTCTGAATTCTGGTCTCCAGACCTGTGAGTAAATTTTTGTTTTTCTAAACCACCCAGTTTGTAATATTTGGTCATGGCAGCCCTAGAAAAGCAATATTAATCCTTACTGCACATCTATCTTTGTGAATTATCTATTCTAAGCTTAAGGCGAAAACGTGCCTTGGTCCCTGTCCACTTTGGTCTGGAGGAGGGAGCTCACAGCTTGGCTTGAATTCCATGTGCAGCACATCCACCTGTTCAGAAATGGCTTGCCAATCAAAAATATTCCAGGTCCTTCTTTCTTTGAACAAAGAATTGGACAAGACAAGCAAAAAATGGTGCCAAAACTTTATTTGAGAAGAGAGGGGTGGTCTACAGCCTGAGTCCACCCTGAGTGTGTCTGTCTGATCTCACCTGAAAAGTGAGGGCGGAAGGATTATGAGAAGAACTAGCTCTGCAGAGTGAACTTGGGCTGAATAAAGACAGGAAAGGATAAAGTAAAAATAAAAGTGTGCCCTGAGCCTAGGAGAGGAAGGTTGGGTACTGTGAGGGGTCACAATAGTGGGTCCTCATGGCATCTCACCTCTTTTAAGCCATCCACATCTTATGGGAGCCCATGAGAAGTTCCACATACAGGGTCCTGAGAGACTTATTCAGGGCTGTCTTGGGACCTCGTAATTGGCAGGTCCCAGTTATTTCCCCGGCCAGCTTTGTCACACCCTATCTCCTATGTCACAACCACCTGGGCTTCTTTGTCACACATTCAGCTCAGAATGACCACCAGGAGAGGACTTCAAATCACCCAGCACTATTGATGAAGAAGCAGGTGATGGTCTGTTAACCCATAATCCCGTTCATGAAAGTCAAGAGGAAAGCAGGGTTCTTGGAAGAATCTCAGCCTATCAGTACATGCTATATAGATGGATTATTCCATCCTGTTTCTATTCTCTGCAGCTGCTCCTACCCAGGGGGAGTTCCTGTTTGTTGTTAGAGTTCTGCACACTAGTTTTTCTATTGCTGCATTCTTACAATGTTATGGCCTGTGTTTAGATGACCACGGAAGCCTCATGTGGTGATAGGTGGGGCTTCTTCAGAGGTGGCTAAATCTAGAGTGTGTGACAGTAGAATTGATTCATGGTGCAATGCTAGGATTAATGGTGCTAGGATTAAGTGTGAGTGCTATCCGTCCTAAGAGTGGTAGCCTGGATAAGATATGAGGGACAGAAAGAGGCTTAGTGTGTCTGACTGATTCCTATTTCACTGCTGGCTAACTTCTGCCTGCCCTGGCTTACCATGGACTATTTCTGCTCTATGACACCCCTCTGCCATGTGCCCCTCTGTCTTAGAGCCAGCCAGTTATCGAGTGAAACCTCTGCAAACTATAATACAAATAAACCTTTCCTCCACTAACTTGTGAGTGTTGAGTATTTTGCCTCCTCAAGGAGAGAATGAAATTGTTACCAGAGAAGTGGGGTCATTGCTATGACTATACCTGTCCATGTGGTTCAAGAGTCTTTGGGACTGGCTTGTAGGAAGAGTATGGAAAGGTTTCAGAGATGCTGGCTGAAGAAGTACCCTATAGAACACCTTGGGCTGTATTTGATGGGGGTTTCTGGTAAGAGCTCAGAAGGCCAGAGTGCTGATAGAAATGCTCCTGGTAAAGACCATGTTCAGGAAGTTTTGTCTGGGAAGAAGGACTGCACTGGCTGTTGGACTCCAGATGATGTATGTTATTGCTTGGCAGAGAGTTTGTCTGCACATTCCTCATGGCCAGAGATTTTGTCTGAAACTGAGATTAATGGTGGAAGACTAATTAATCTTGCAGAAGAAATTTCAAGGTAATCTAATGTTGAGGCAGTGGCATGGCTACTGTTGGGAGCTTTTAGCCAGATTTATGTTGAGAATCAAGAGCAAAGAGCCCAGCAGAATGATTCAAAACATTGTGAGCTTGGCCAGGAAGGAAGCTCTAGTAAAGCTGTGGCCTACAAAAAAGGAGCAGAGGAGAAACTAGTCTTTGAAAAGATTATCAAGAAGAAAAAGATGAGCAAAGAAAAGCCAAGTATTTCAGAAGAAGGCAACAGAAAAATGGCCTGAGGACAATATAAGAACCAGTAGGACTCCAGCCTTTGCAGCCTCAGAGTTTTTTTTTTTTTTTACATTTTTTTTTAAATTTTATTTTAAAGACAAAAGAATGGAGACATATGAACCAGAAAAGCCATAAACAATACAGAAAATACAAAGTTATACAGAATATAGTAGGGAATTAGAACTGGATGTTGTATTACATAGTTATCTTCACATTAGTTAACACAAAAACATTAAAGGAAATGCCAAATTATAGATAAGATAGTAGGGAA
>PVLD010021635.1:0-31005 GCA_004027595.1 Dinomys branickii
TAATTCCCTTCTATCTTCTCTATAATTCTGTATTTCCTCAATCGTTTTTGTATTAACAGAAGTGAAGATAACTTTATATTATACAGCATCCAGTGCAAATTCCCTACTATCTTCTCTATAATTTGGTATTTCCTTTAATGTTTTTGTGTTAACTAATGTGAAGATAACTATGTAATACAACATCCAGCGCTAATTCCCTCCTACATTCTGTATAACTTTGTATTTTCTGTATTGTTTATGGCTTTTCTGGTTCATATGTCTCCGTTCTTTTGTCTTTAAAATAAAATTTAAAAATAAATAAATAAATAAAGTAATTCTAGGTGCTGTAACACATAAGCCCCAAGTCTCTGTGGTTTAACAATGGAAGTTTTATTTCTTTCTGTTTAGAGAAGTTCTCTGTGCTAAGAACTCATTCAAGAAGTCAAACTAATAAAATCTGTGCTACCATCAACATATGGCTGTTCCAGGGTTACTTCAAGTGCTGAGTTCTAGCCAGCAAAGAGGGGAAGATGGAAAAGATGTCTACCTTGAGAAGCTGTTAGGAATGAGGCCTGGGACAGGCACTTATCAACTACTTCTACTCAGTTATGCTGCCCACACAAATGGAACAGGTGAGGGACACATGGTCCTTGTCTGCACCAGCCATCTGCTCCATGTAAACAAATTTGGTATAAATAAAAGGGCAATAGACTGGGAGTCTAAGAATGTTGTGGCTACTCCAGGCTTTCCTCACTACAGTAAGTCTCATTTCCTCCTTAAACTGCACTGCTTCTGTCCTTACTTGGATGTAATGGTCTCCAGCAGGCTGTGACCATAATGGTGAAACTGAGCTCTTTGCAATGGAAAAGAAATAGTTACCTGAGCCCATAGAAAGTTCCACCCAGCAAGCCAGCAGTGGAGTCACACTGCTTTAGAAAGACTATACCAATCCACAGTGTCACTCTCTACCTGACATCATACAAATGGGACCCCAGAGAGGCTGGAAATTGAACGATCCCTGTAGGAGAGAAAACATGAAAGGTTACATGATTTGAGCCTGCATGGGGGTCCAAGCGACCTTTCCTTGAGTGGAAAGACACAGGCTGTGGTTGAGTCACCATTAAGGCAGACAGTGTTGGGAGGTAGGGTGTCCCCAGGGACCACAAGGACTGAGCAGAGAGCTCATGCTGTCTGAGTCACAAAGGCAAGCACACTTCATACAGTTAGGAAATGCCAGAGCTATCCAGAAACACACACAACCATCTGTCACCATAAACTCAAGCAGTATTTGCTAGGGTGAACATCCAGTCAGGTACACACCACAAATGCACACACGGGTGTGAATGTCTGCATAGGTCCACAGAGATGGACACACAGGCAGTACATGCTTGTCCAGCTCAGATAATGATGGCCTTGTACACACATACAGTCATCCACACCTAGACACACATAGAGGGGCATTTGAGTGTTAGCCGGACTCAGGACTGATACATAATCAGGAGTAGGGTAGATGGCTACAAAACACAGAATTCATGTTGATTCTGCAGATTCACAGTGTTCATGTGGATACCCACATGCTTCCCAGACACAACTGCACCCAGGAACACATACACATCGACAAGTGTAGCCACTCATGCATGACTGACCCCACATGTACATACACATTCACATAGAAATCAAACAGATGAGCATCTCATGTTAACCACACAACTTCCAAGTTGCACACAAATGGGAACAAGGAGCTGGTCTTAGACCCTAGTTAGGTGTGTTGACCTAAGCAAGTCATTTCCTCTCTGGGCATCATTAGAAATGGTAGCATCTGTGTGGCTAGCCAGGGTTTGGGAGGATTCAACAAAGGCACGAGGGCTTTCCTTTAAGAAGGCTCCACTTCCAGAACTGAACAGTTAAAAGACAAGCCAGATAGTCTTCATGTTTGTGACAAGATGTTAATGCAGCCTGCAGAGTCAAGTTTTAAGGAGGATTTAAGAACGAAAGGATAGGAAGGCGCTTTCTGTCAAGCTCCTGGACACTAGGGACAGGTAAATCTGTCCAAGCATCTTCCAAAAGGCTAGGGCCAGGTGAAGAGGTCCAGACTGGCAACACACTGTGATCTGTTAGAAAAACCCTAGAGACAGGCTAGATGTTGGTTACTCTGCCAACACAAAGCCCACAGCAGCCCTCTGGCTTAAGGAATCCATGAAGTGTACTCAGAGTAGATCTGTGCACTCTGTCTTCTCCTGTCAAGTGGCTCCCAGCTCCCTGCAGGATAACACTGCCAAGTTCCAAGAAACAACATAAGTGTATACATAGTCTGGGCCTCTAGATGCACTGTCTCTACACAGGAGGACCTGTATGTACCAAGTGATCAGGTGTGCATGAGGCCACATGGGTAGTTTTGCTGGGTCTCCCTGCACATACCTGACTGTCTACGTTGCCTGTCTCATACAGACATAACTGCTCACATGCGCATCCTTGATCATCTGAACTTCTTCCACCATACATACTTGAATATATAAATAGTCTGTGTGTGAGTGTATTTGTGTATATTTTAACCCATTTTGGCTACCAGGATGTATCTACCTTGAAAGGATAACCACTTCCTGTGTCTCCGCCTGAGTCATACAGTTGGGAACAAAACCTCTGCGCTTCTCTTTATCGGCCCCCCCTCTTTGTCTCTCTCCTCACCTAATTGGAAAGGCTAGAGGAAGCCTGGGTCATGGTGCCTGCGAGGCCGGACTCAGGCAAGGGTACATATGTTATCTTTTTCTTGGCAGGTAAGCCGACCAAGGTGAGCTCTGCCCAAGAGCAGGGAGACCTTCAGGTATCTGGGTTCTTGGCTTGTGACTCTCCTCTCGGCAAGCTGAAAGCAGAAGGGAAAGGTAGAACACCCACAGGAGCTTCATTTCTTTAAATCAACTTTGCTAGCTAGAAGCTGGTGTGCCAACAAATCTAATTGGGATGTGCTTTACAATCTACATCTATGTATTGTAAAACATACTCCAATGTGAAAATACATGCATCTTAAAAAGAAATGAAACACAGAAATATTTGTGTCTATTTTTTACTTGGCTCAGAAATTGATGGGAAGAAGAAAGCAGTTAATTATCACCCTCAAACCTCTAAGCATTTGCACATATCTATACATGGGAGTATCTATGTATAGTCAATCATTTTAACTGGGCCTATGGAGCCTCCCACGGCAGGTTACTGGTTGCGTACACTGATCACTGAGAACCTGCACTGATGTGTGGAGCTCCCTGAGCATGCAGTAGCTGCACACACAGGTACCTGTACATGGGGACAATCGGTTTCATGTACTTTCAGCATATACAGTCCTTGGGTGGGAATGTGAGTCACAGTTCCAGAGCTGGACCCCCCAGACAGCATCCTGAAAGGGCCCGGCTATGAACCAGGAGGAAAAAGAGCTGCTCTTTCTTGATTCTGCACTCTCCTCGGCTGGCTTTGCCATCTTGAAGAGAGGTCATGTGAGCCCCTTCAGAGACAGGCCCCACCTTGCCAACCTAGGAACAACAGGCACAAAACTATCTAGGAATTAGTAAGAATCATGTCTTCTGACAAGCTATTATTTCACCAGGACAAACAAGAGGCTCAGGAGGTTCTGAAGGCTAGGAACAAGAAAGATGAAGGAAATGCTCCTTCACATCTCTGGAGCAGAGCAGAGAGCCTTACTCTCTTCCCCACCCCCATATCTACCTTCTATCCTATCCCATCTTATTTCTATTCCTTCCTTACAAGTACTCAGCAACTCCCATCCCCCAGCCATGCAGAAGGAATGAAATGCATGTGGCACAAAAGAACCCAGATGCAAGGGCAAAATTTGCCAGGCCTCTGCTCATGGGCACAGATTTCACAGGATACATATTTTGCAGAGCTGAACTGCCTTAAATCATGCTTCTAGAACACATGCCTCAGCAGTCAGCCTCCTACTCTGAATGACACTTCCTGAGGACAGATAGGTTCTTAATCCCTACATCTTTTATAGCAGCCTTTGGGTACAACGAGAGTTGACAAGGTGACACAAAGAAGGGACCAGAACCATGGTCTCTTCTTTTGAGGGGTTTAAGCCCCACAGGAAGGAAAGAAAATGTCCACAGATGATTATAATGCAGACAACAGAGGAAAAAGTGTCATGAGAGAAAGACCAACAAGGAAGAGGGGAGACCACTGCCACCTAGGGAAATTAAGAAATGTTTCTGGGAAGATAAAGCATTTGAACTGGACCCCTAAGAATGGAAAAATAAAATGTAAATGGAGAAGATGGGCATAAGGGCGTTTGGGACCCAGAAAATTATGAAGAAGAAGATCACGGTAACGATAAAGACTACGATAAATGTGATGGCAAACAGTATCAGTGACAACAATAAAAAAAATTCTCTCATCCTCTTCTAACATCTTTTTTTAGACCCAAGCTTAGTCACTCTGCTCAGTAGTACCTGATCAGTCCAAGCCTCTGTACCTGTCCTGCTTCTGCTTCCTGAAATTCCTAAAACGTTGAAGTGATCCAATCTGCCTTCTGCAGCAGAGAGCCACTGTGCTGTGGCAGAAGAGAAGTCTTTGGTCCTGCTTCAATTACAGGGCAAGCTGAGAAGAGAGGAGATGGTAATAAAAGGAAAAGGGAAAAAAGACAATACTTTGCATCTGAATAATGCTTTATAGCTCTCAAAGCACTTTCATATACATTATCTCATGTGGACAAGAAAGGTAATATCGACCACATTGCAAAGATGATAAGAAGATAGAGAGCCAAGAGCTAGCTAAGATCACACAGCTGGCCTGGGTTCCAAATGCTGCCATACCACTGTGTCTAGAAGGGCAAGGATGGACCCATTCTGAGCCCACCAAGAGCGATTAGGTGTATGTGCTGAGAATCAATCCCCTCCACAGTATGCCTTTCAACCAGTTGTCCAAGAGAAACCAGATATCCAGCAAAGCCCAGGCCAGAGAACTGTTGCTTCAACCCCAGATCCTGTATTTAATTTTCAACTGAGGTCTTAATCCCTCTCTGGCAGCAAACACTCCAGGAATGACTGAGATTGTGGCCCTAGCACAAAGCCAATCCTTTATACCTACCAAGGACAAAGCCAACCCATGGATACTACTCCTCCAAAACTGGCAGAGAATCCAAGATGCCTATAAGGCAAAGCTAAACATTTCATGATCTGGCCCAACCTGATCTTTCAGCATCCCTCCCTGACCATCTTTACAGCCACAGCCCTGAGGTACTCGCTGCGCATCCTCCAGACTCACCTGCATGCCCTGCCTCTGGACCTTTGCTCCTTTAGTCTGCTCTACCTAACACCTACCCTGTCCCGGCCTTCCTGATCACCTTTAGACTTTGTCACCTTCAGGAAGCCTTCCTCTTCCTCCCATTTACAGCAGCACCCACCTCTCCCTCCACCAGCATTTTGTCTCTACTATAATAGCACACTATCCCAGCCCACCAGGTGGGGGAATGATTGATGGATGCCTTCATCTCCCTCAAGAGAGCCATAGGGCAGGTCTCCTTTACAGCCCTGTCTCCCCACTCCCCCACCTCACACACAGCAGGTGCCTGGTTTGTATTTATTGAACATTATTGCCTCACAAAGGTCATAGAGTCCTTCACCAGTGCTGCTCATGAACCTTGCATTTGCAGGAAAGGGTTCCACCTGGAGGGCACAGAGCGGAGCTAGGTTTCAGGGTGTTAACACAGATCTGGGCACAGATCTGGCTGCTTTGGGCCAGTGGCATATGGTTAGAGAGGTATCCCAGGCCTGCTAGGCTCAGAAAGACCCACCTGGGAAACCTCCACCTGCAAACTGTCTCAATCAGGCCTGCCCAGGAAAAAAATAAAAGAGAGAGAGAGAGAGAGAGAGAGAGAGACACTAAGGACCATTCAGATCCCCAGAAATGTCAACACTCCCTGAAAGAGGTCTCCACTGGCCCAGAAATCTCCAGGCTGCCTGTACTTGTGATAAGCACAATAAATAAAACAATGACGCCCATCTAAAGGCACCTGTGAGACAGTGGAGCTCTGAGAACTTGACTTTGATGAGTTTGAAAGGCAAAGGAAGGAAAGGAGAATGAGTTTCCTCTTGGGTGCAGGTTTGTTTATCCTGCTTCTAAAAAGCCAGAGCTTACAAGTTTGATGGTTTCAAAGGCCCCTAAATGTTTCTTGAATTCTACATCAGGCTGCAGTTGACCAAGAGACACCTTGTCTGCCCTAAGCCAAAAGAGAGACTGCACGTAGCATCAGGAGGGTTGTTGCTATAGAACCAAGAAACAGACTTGGAGGACAGGGAGGGGCAGGCTTGGAGCCACCCCTGGTGGCAGGCAAAGAAGGAAGGCGAACTCCCCATAAAAGGAGGATCACAGGTGCAGGTGTCTGTGAGATGCAGACTGTGCAACCCCTGAGGGACTAAGGGGCACGTATACCCACTGTGGGACTGCGGACAGAACACAGCAGTCTGGAGGCCAGGGATTAGGCCGTCAAATTGTTGCACGCCTTGTCTCTGCTTTCTGAACCTTGTCTTCATCAAAAGTCCTCTGCAAGGTGCCAGGGCCCTGTGTTGACACCAACCACTCGAGGCAATGGCTCCACCATGGGTCTCCAGGCTTCTTCCTGACCCCTCACCACCACAGCTGACTCGAAGTCCGAGCCATCCAAATCCCATCCTGCAAGAGACTCAGTGGTCAGTGCACTCCCATCCAACACTTCCGCATCCCCGGAAACCTCAAAGTGGCCCCGCGACATGTTTCCCTTCGTTATGGAAACTTGAAGCTCCCCCAAGGGGAGCTACCTAGCAGCAGTGTGCAGTGCCTCCGTTATTACCACTACCAGCAGCAGTTAACATCTCTGTCGTCCTCACTGCGTGTCAGTAGGGACGCTTTGTCCATGCGTTCCGCTCCTGCGTCATACGGCCCTTTTCACACATGAGAGAAACCCGAAGCTTGACACCACTGAGTGCCTCGCCCTCCTGTCGCATTCGCAAGGGCCCTGGCACCCATTTCGTCCTCACAGCATGCCCGCCAGGTAGGCAGCCAGATGTTCCCATTTTAGCAAAAAGAAAAAGGAACATAAGAAAGGTGAAGACCCTGCCAAGGTCACAGCCAACAAAGGCAGCGCTGCGCTTGAGTCCTGCTCCCAGTGGCCCTGCCGCTCTCCTCCCAGGGGCGGGAAGTCTGCATGCAGGCTCACTCTCAGGGATCAGAAAGGCAAAGGCTGCACAGAAAGGCTAACGGCAGCACACCTTCCCAGGACACCCAGACACCTTCAGCGTCCACCCCGCCCAACCCCGGCATCATTCCACAGAGTGCACCAGACACGAACTGGCTCTGAAGTGATTACTACTGCGAAGATGCTCCGGTTGGACCAAGATATCCGCGGGGAAACGCTGCCTCTGCTCACACCTGACAGTTGGAGGTTTTACTACCCGCCTGCAGGTGGCGCTGCGGAGACAGACCGGCGGAGCTTCCCGACTGGGCTCCCAGCTCCAGGTCCTGTTGCTTGTGCTGTGAGGCCCCACGAAGTGGAATCTTGGGGAGTGGGTTTGTAAGGAAGCAATCATGTTAGGCTCCGAGAGAGGACGTGCCCTCTTCAGAGGGGTGGCAAAGGTAGTCATCAGAGCGGACTAGAAGCTACAGACTCAAGGCACAAGCCCCACACACGCCGTTCTGGGACACTCCGCACGCAGGGTTCTTCAGAGCACGAGCTGAGCTGACCCGGCAGTGACAAACTCCAGTACATGCGTGCGTGGGTGTCTCGCCGGAGAAGAAATCCGAGGGCTTCGTGCTCTGTGTCACTGAGCGCTATTCCCAGTCTCCTGTACGGTTGAGATCAGGTAAAGCCTGGAAAGGAAATTCAGGAAGCCCAGTAGGCTTGAGTCAGAAGTCATGAATAATCAGGCGCCTGGCTCACAGTAGGTTTAAAAAAATTAAAGATAGTGTCCAACTGTTAAAACAGATTTCTCACTGAGATTCAGATCCCTGCTTTTTGTGTGTGTGGTAGTAGGGACCAAACTGAACCCAGGACCTTCACACTGAGCTACACTCCCAGCTCTTTTATTTAATTTTTTTTTCATTTTGAGACAAGGTCTCACTAAGTTGCTAAGTTGCCCAGGCTGGGCTGGAATTTGCAGTTCTCCTGCCTCAGCCTCCCAGAGTGCTGTGATTAGGGGTGTATGTCACAAAGTTGGACTTCGTAGCTTCTCTGGATAAACCTAGGAAACCGAGCAAGATTGACCCTTACACAACCTCACATTTTCACTCTACCACATGCCCAGTCCCATTCCTAGAGCTGAATACCGAGGTGAAAGGGGCCATGGAGATCTGTGCTCTTAACAGGCATTTCTTCAAGAAATCCCTATGCAGGGCATGTTCATTCTAGTTTGCTACACTCTCCACCCTTCCCTGATTACCCGTGGAGACCGCTTCTCTTGTTTCTGATCTCTGCCCGGCCACTACATCTGTGATCTCCTCCACTGGCTGGCCAGAAAGGGCAGAGAGATGAAGCAAAGGTGACAGAATTATTGCCTGTCTCTAATCTGCGGCTAGTGCATGAGTGTTGGCTCCATTGTGCTCTGCTTTTGTGTGAATATTTTAATCTTTTCTAATTCAAAAACAAGAATGAAAGTAAAGAGAGTAGCTCACGAGTAAGTCTAGGAGGGTGAAGGAAGGAGTGAAAGAAATCAAAGCAAGCTAAAGCTGTGTGCAGAATGGCTTGGAGAGCACTTAAGGGTAGGCGAAGAAAAGGGGATGCTGCGGTGTTCTGTGAGCTATTGAGAGAAAGAGAGAGATGAAGAAAAGGGATTTTTTAAAGTTTTGCCGTATGTTGGGAATGAACATCCATTTGGCGTTTTTCAAGTAGCTTCATAAAAGATTTAGATTATTTTTCAGTGCTTCCTGGATGTCCATCTTCTCCCTCTTTTGAATGTAACACTGTGGGATGTGTAGCAGGGGAAAGTACCCATTAAACATCGTAAGGGCCATGACAGGTTGTTGAGGTAGATCCTGAGAGGGTGGCTTTCCTGATCTGGAGTCAAGAAAGGACCCCGGGGAGGAATCCTTTCAAATGTGGCTGAGCAGACGCGAAGCCAACACAAGGTAGGCGATGCGAGGAGCGATAGAGTGTTCCAGGCTGTGGGAGTGGCTAGGGGAGGTCCGGAGGACAGGCGCCAACTTCTGGAAATGGTTGGGGAAGCCTGGACAGCCAACCTGCACAGGGATTAAGAGAAAGGGGCTAAAGGATGTGCAGCCTCCCAGCGGAGCTCTGCTCCCGACTCCAGCATGGCTGCCTGGCTCTGGCGCATGCCCTCGGAACCAGTCAATCCCTCAGGAGTAAGCTGGCGAAGGGGCCCTGTCTGTACCCCACTCCCTCTGTGGACATGCAGAAGGTCCTGCTTCCTTCTCTCCTTGCCTGTCGGATTCACAAACATGATCAAGCCGCTTGGCCCTCACACCAAATAACTCTGTGTTTGGCTAAACAGAGACGAGGAGATTGAGGATCTGAAGAGACACTTATTTATCTCTTTACCAGACAGTCTAATGAATAATTTCATGTTTGCAAAACCTCATTTTGAAATTTGAAGACAAGAGATATATTGCCAAGGCTGTTCTAATACTGCGACATTAATTTTGCACTGAAAGATTTACTCAAAAATTAGATTTTACAATTTTAATGCCTCCATTCTTTTCTTTAAATAAGCTGTGAAATACAGTTAATTAGACTTAAACCCTGGAAGCTTAGACATTTGAGCTTTGGTGTAAGCTACAAAAGAAAGCAAGCTTTTTCACTTGCAAATTAAATCTAAATTCATTACGCGCCTAAACCTATGCCACTTGCAGAAATCCTACTGGGCTGAGGAAGGGTCTTCTGGAGACTCCAGATGTCTCCCTACAGAATCCAGGCTGCAGAGAGGAAGACTGATAACATGAAAAGAGACAGACTGGGAGTACAGGAGACAGAGACCATCTGACAAAGTTGTCTTGAGCAATATTGGTATATTCTTCGGAACATCAGCCGTGAGACTTGCTGCAGGGGCAGGGAGTTCACGCTCAAAAAACCTGGGGAACTATTGCATGATATGATCCTTTCTTGGAAAATCCCAAGGTTTCAAGAGGTAAAAGAAATAAACAAAAAAACTATTAAACTTTGTTTTATAAGAATTTCCTAACTATAATTGATTCTGAAGACTTTTTTTGTCAAAACACTTGATATTAGGGTCTAACAACAGCTCTGTAAATAGAGTCTGTGTTGGGCTTCAACAGCTCCATGAGAACAAGTTTGTTCTCCTTAGTTGCGGTTGAGACCCCACCCAAACTTTCTATTCTCTGCTATGTTGATCTTTTTTGGTGTGAATAGTAAAAAAATTCACCTATACAGCAAGTCATGACATTCACAACAGGTTGAGGATTGGGGGAGCCCAAGGTACATACAGTACAGGTATTCAGCTAAATGATCCTGCCTGTTTGACATTTTTCAACACAGTCATCACAGAAACAAACAACTCAGAGGTGTAAGGAAGTCCAGGGATTGTGTATCCCTAAAGCCCCACCTAATGCTAGGATGCTTCCACAAAGCATGAGACAGGTTCATTCAATACTTGAGCATTTATGCCTGGGAACTCTCTTCTCGCTAGACTCCCCTCTTGTCTCTGGACAGTTCTGACTTTACATGTAGAGATAAGGCTACCTCCTTGAAAGAAGTCTCCCTGTATTGAAGTAGCTTCAATAGCTCTGTATCACTGAGCTCTCTTCCCTGCCAGGTAAGCTCCAAATTGGCTGAACAAGGGACTCCACTCCTGATAACCCCTACATTTCTGAGTTAAAGGGATCCTCTTTTCAGCTACTAGCTTATGCCAGATTCTGTGCCCGATTATCCTTCCTAAGTACACTGCTTCCTAACCCGCCTGAGACCATGAACCCTGTTGAGAATCTAATTAAACCAATGGATCTCCTTCCTAGAATTGTTCAATCTTAAAGTTTCTCCATCACCTTAACTTTGTACATTGGTGTTGTGTGTAGGACTTCCTAGTAGAGGCATCTTGATCTGATTATCAGAATTTATCCAACCCATTGGACTTTACGAAATTTGCTAAAAAACAGCTTGTATACCGTCATCTTGGGTCCTTTACTTTTCAGGGACCCATTCTGTCTTCTGCATATAAAAACTATTCAGGATGTAATCCATCTTTAGAGAGTATAAGAAAAAATTTCCATCTTTTTTCCATGGTATAGATGGGCCCTGGTGTCACAAGGAGAGGTAAAATTATAAATGCTTAATCTGAACAACTAATTTGAAGACAACAATATGCAAACATAACAACCCTGGTGAATTCCTACCATCGTGTCTAGTGAAGCTCTGTACATTTCCAATGTGCTTTTCATTATTTTTTTCTCTTTAATGGTTTGATCAATCTTGCACTCTTACATCTGGTAATCTGAGCAACTTCACTGAAGATAACAATATGTAATATAACAACCACTGTTAATTCCTATCGTTTTGTTCATTTTGTTTTGAAGCACTGTGTCATTTTTATTGTTTTTGCTTTGTTTTTTTTTTGCCTATGTTGTCATTTTGTTATTTTTTTAAATTTTCTTTAAAATGAAAAGAAGATTATACACGCTTTGCATTACAAATAAAAGGACCAAGAGATTATTTTATATATAGCAGGTGTTCAGATTCTAATACACCAAGGTTGACATTGACTTTCCTGTTTGCCAGCTATGTGACTTTAAGCAAGGTACTTCCCTTTTGGAATTAAGAGCAAAGCTGAAGTCGTGGAGGTATGGGGAGGTCTAGAAGAGACAACACACAGAGTATGTTTGGCATATGGTACACACTCAGCAGATGTTAGACTAAAAAGAAATGTGGGCCAGGAAAGCCAAAAACATTCTTCCTGGGAGAGGTAAGATTTAAACTGGGCTCAGAAAGTGGTTGTAGGTATGAGTATAAGGAAAACAGAATGAGGCGTACAGAAAGGTGTTCAGGCAGGAAATTGTAATGTGCATCAGGCTGGGGGGAAAGTTATAAATAAGCTGGTCTTGAATCATAAATGTTGTGTGTAGGGGGAGCAGAGAATAAAGAATCAGGTAGGTTGGAGCTTTGGAGTTGAGACTTTCTGCGAAGGCCAGAGGCCGTCCTTGCAAGTGTTTGAACAAGAGAGTGATGTAGAACAATAGTCAGTGCGTGATATTTGGAAGAAGGGAGAGACTGGAGATTAGAAACAAACTTGCAGGCTATTGCAGTGGCTTGGGTGACACAGAGACAAACTAATCTCTCTTGTTTGGCTCTAGCTAGAAGGCCCCTGTCCTTGTCCTCAAACTCCAGGTCCCCCTCCTATCTCACCCTGAGTGCATCAGGCAGAATCACAGGGCCTCTATTACAAAATTCACATTTTGGTGGCCTGGCTTGTCACATGATTCTGAACTCTACTTGAGAGAGCTCTCAAGTATTACTTCTCTAAAGACTGGACCCGTTTCCTTCAGAACTACTCACCTTGGTTATATATAGGTCACCATGTTGAAAATAGCAATATGACCAGGATGGGGGTAAAGCTCACTGGTAGAGTGTTTGACTAGTGTGTGTGGGTTCCACACATGGTTCCATGCTCAGTGCTGCACAGACAAACAATGGAAAAAGAGGAGAGAGGAGAGAGAGGAGAGGAAGAGAGGGAGAGAGAGAGAGACGTGGAAGGAAAGGAAGAGAAAAGAGAGGAAAAGGGCAGGGGAGGGGAGGGAAGAGAAGGAGGGAGTCTTCAGTCCAGTACAGAACAAAGCTATGTACAAGAATGACTATAATTCAAGGTCAAACATGGCTCACTGTGATCTTCATAGTTGTTATTGGTAAATGGCTATGGTTGTTCTTTAAAAAGAAAATGATAAGAGAAGACTTCATAGGTTCTATTTCTTCAGCCAATATGACTATTTCTACCAGAGCGTCACACCACTGTCTCTGAAGGATAGGCTGCAATGGAGCATGGTCAACAGGACTTCCAGACCTGCCTCTTGAGCTCCTACTTTCCTCCCTCTGCATGCTCGGGAAACTGACTTCCGTTCTTCCTGACCAAGACCATGGCTGCCACCCCACCCAGCCATTGAGGCATAGCTCACCCTCTCTGATGGGCAAGGGCACCTACAATGGGATTGGAGGGAAGGAAACCTTTTTAAGAGCAAAAGAAAAATACCAAGGACTATGAAAGAACACGTTTGCAGAGTGCTCATTTCTGAGTATTTCATAAACTATTGACCTTCCAGGAACAGCCTATAGGGCCCTGGTCCCTGGTCACCTCATGTCATTTTAGCTTTTTCTTCTCTGAATACTTAAAAGATTTCAGATGTCTCTCCAAAGCAAGTTAGGGCTGGCTCTGCTTCCCGATTCTGTGGGAACCTCAGCGCCCTCTTTAGTCTGCATTGTCTTTCCAGTTGGGTCCTGAGTCACCCCTTTAGACTAGAGACACTGCTCTAATACCCCTGATTCTGTTCATTGTGTTGTTCTGGGCATTTTTCTTGGGGTGTTGCTCTCAGCCCATGTCCCACCCTGGGCTTCCCTGTGTTCACCCAGGAGAGTTTTTACTGCTGTCTAAAATCTTCCTGATTGGGCCTGGAGCAGACTTCCTGGCCACCCACCCCAAAACTATGTGTGCTTGGTATGTTGACCACTAGGTGTCAGTTAAAACTTATTCTCTTCCTAGAGAAGCTCAGTTCCTGTACTCCTTGTTCAACTACATCTTGCTCCCATAGACTTTCAGGAGGCCTTGAGAGCTGATGATGTGTCTGAATCACACTGTCACCTTCCAAGGATCAGAAAGAGTCATCACATCTCTTTCTGCTTAGAGATTCCCACTCCCCTGCTTCTTTTCATGCCCACACTCCAGACTCCCTAGGTGGACAACAGAGTCCTTCTGCACAGACTAACAAGCTGATGACTACAACAACACCCTAAGCACCCTCCTGACCTCAAGCCTCTTCTCTCTGGTCTGCATTCCACAACCCCATGGGAGAAAGAGCTTCCCACAGAGTTTATCTGTGTCACTAGTCAGCCCCAGACTCCCGGAAACTGCCATCATCTTTTCAGAAGACCTGCTGTAGACAGTGCTCTGCATAAAGCAGCTCTAGGCTGCATTCCCAGCCTCCTCTCTGAGCACCCCCCATTCCACACCTGCCCTCCAGCCACTTGAGTAGGAGGTTCCCAAATGTGCCCTGCTCTTTGCTAGTGTCTCTACCTCCTGCCTAAGTCACTCTATAAATGTAAAAAATGCCTATTCAGCCTCCAGCTCAAATGTGGCCTCCACCAAGAAACCCTCTCTGACCGTCTTGGACAGAAGCAGCCACGTTACTCTCAGAGGGTTCTATGGTGCTGCATCTGAACCTCCATTACAAGACAATACCATTTCTATAATTATGTACGTTCTGTCTCCCAAGACAAAAGTGTGGACAAGAGCTCAGACTCATAGTCTAACAGAGCAAAGATCAAATTCCAGCTCCATCATTTAGTAGCAAGGTACCCTTGACGAAGAGCAGACCTCAGTCTCAGTTTCACTCTGTGTAAAATGATAATGAGGACAATGAGACCTACCTTGTACGGCTGTTGTGAGTAGTAAGCAGGTTGGTGCTTATCAGTCACATTCCCTGGGATACGGTGAGCAGCCACTGAAGGTCAACTTATTCTACTTTAGGGTCTTGGATTCTGCCTTCTTACATAATAGCTCCATTTCTCTACCATTTACCAGGATGCATTTGTATCAGCTTATTTAGGGTTCCTAGTTAGTGCATGAAGCTGTTCTTTTGTTATCTCCAATTTGCAGACAAGAAGAGAGAGGCAAAGATCCTACTGAACTTGCCTAAATTTGCACAACCAGTGAGCAGCAGATCAAAAGCTGGGAAGTGTGGCTCCAGAGCCTTCTAACCTAAAAATTATACCTCGCTGTCTCTTTATATCCTCACTCAATCCGTTCAACTTTGCATCCTCGGTGACTTGCATGGAGTCAGCACATAATGAGTTCTCACAAGCAGTTGTTGACAAGCGCCGGAAATGAGGCTCTCTGTTATCAGCTCTCGCCACTTCTCCATGTCCTCTGATGATGCTTGATTCAGGAGCCCCAACCGGAGTGGACTTCCATCAGCCTCTCACTTCATTCATACAACAAATGGGCCTGGGAAATGGAGCCGATGTCTCACTAACTATAGAAGGGGAGGAAGGCCCCTCATGAGCCCATGCAACCCTGCCTCTGCTCTACTTCTTCCAACCCCTGCTGTCTGCAATCCTCTGCGCAGATAGAGAAGGGAAAGAGCAAACCTTGGACAGGAAGAGATAGAGAGAGCATTTGACTCATTAGCTGCATATTAAATTCTGACGTTTGAACTTGATGGAATCCAAGTAGGGCTGGAATAATGAATTAATCCCAGGAAAGAAGACAGGTCTGCAGCTCCTCTGCTATTAGCAGCCTGCTGAGCAGGAAGCCCCGCTGAGCCTACATGTGCCACAGAGTTTATTCCCTACCACCTGGCTCCTCTTGGAAACTCCCTGACCTGACTCAGCCAACCTCATGAAGACCAGCACATGATAGGCCTTCAATATGTGTTTGCCTGAGAAGACACGGACGGGAGAATGGCTCACTGGGTTGCTGGAGCAGGACCAAGCTCCTACGACTCTGCACCCTAGTCAGCAGTCCCCACAACTTTCACAGGTTATGTGATCTAGATCTCTCCCTGGTGGCTCCTTTTCTGGACCACAGAGATCAAGATATCTTCTACCTGTGGATCACAAAGAAAAAAGTAGTGGTCATCAGCCTCCCTGAATTTATAGTTATTCCACTTCCCCACAACACACAACACAAATACGTACATACACACAAATATAGACAAGAGCGTGCACTGTCCAGTATCCGTCGCATTCCCCATCGGTCACCGCGGTTCCTGACATTCTAAGTGACGCCAGATCCCAGGGCATGGTGCTGGCACAAAGCTTCAAAAGGTAACGAGAGATGGAACATGAGAGAGGCGTGCCTGCACACCCACACCCCAGCTCTCTCCGAGCTGGCTGTCTCTAACCCCAGGCCACAGAATTCATCGCTCACTCTGATTCACTAAGACAGTTATTTTATATTATTAAAATAAGAGATTATCACCACCACCAATCTCCATCTCCTTTCCAGTCTCATCTGAAAAGCAAGCATTGCCTTCTGCTCCTGGACCCCTAATTCTCTCTGCCTCGGCTGTTAAATCATTTAACCTGGCAAAGTGTAGGGAGATGCATTTTACATGAGAGACACGAGGCAGTATAAATCTAGTCTGACTGCAGTGTCTGAAAAGAAATATCTGAGGTGTGGCTAGGGGTCAAAGGAGTCTCAGATGAGATGCAAAGTCAAGGAAGGTGGTCTCTCTCTCCCCTCCTGCTGAGGAAACAAGAGAACCAAACCTGATCCCTGTGTGCAGAGAGGCAGCTGAAAGCCAAGACACACTATAGCACAAAAGACCATGCATCACCATGCATGGACTCCCAGGGGGGAACTCAACTTGGTCGTGGGAGGTAGCCTTCCACTTGGTCCACTCAAGACTGGAGTGCAGAGCTTGGCACCGCTGGCTTATCTCCAAATGTCTGGGCTATAGATGCCCAAGCGTGATTCTCTGGATTTACAGATGAGGAAACCAAATCCCAGAAAAGGGTAGAAAGTTAGTCAAGGATACAAGATACCAGAAAAAAATCAGAACTTGCATTCAGGTTTCAGCCTATAAATCCTTGCCCCTAGTCAAGAGGGATTAGCTCTGACCCAGGCTAGTTCTGTACACTGAACCCTTTGCGGTATATAAATGACAACTTCAACTATATGGGAGACTGAGTAAAAACTAAGGAAAGTTCATTTGCCCATGGACTCACTTCATAAATTTACATACAGAGTCTTCCATGTGTCAGCCTTGGATCAGGAGCTAGGAGACAGATGAGGCCCAAGGAGCCTATAGTCAGATAACCATACCCAAGATAAATGGAAGGTGCTGTGGGCAACCTGAGTCCAAGGCAGAACAAGCGCCTCTGTGAACAATGCCAGACATATGTTCTTGGGATCATAGGTTGAGACTATAATTTTTCAATACGATTTACCAATCAAATGGAGATTTTGCAAACCATTGTATGAGATCCCCACAAATGCTCAAGTGCCCCAGAGTTCAAGGTTGTGTATTTCTCACTTGACCTAGAAAAGGAAAGCACTAGCATGGCTGAAAGAGGCATTTGGATTGCCTCTACGACTTTTGGCATGAAGACAGGAGATCCAGGGCTCAGGAGCCAAGAGTCCTGCTTTGGCTCTGACATCACACTTCTCAATTCAGCCTCTTGCATTAGAATGCACCAAGCACTTCAGACGGGGCTGCCAGATTTATAAAATAAAAATATAGGATTCCAAGTTAAATCTGAACTTCAGATAGACAACAAAAAAACATTTTGAGTATAAGTACGTCCCAACTAGCATGTGAGACATACTTACACTCAACAACATTTGCACAGTTTGTCTCAAATTCAAATTCAATTGAGCATCCTTTCTTTTATCTGGGGATGACAGAGAGAATCACTTAGAGATTAGACACACATAACTCAGGTGAGGGAAGCAAGGTCTTGGGAGCCAGGGGAATGCGCAGGAGCCCTCTGGGTCTCTTCCGGCTCCCAGGGGAGGCTGGGCCCTCCCTCCAGCACAGCCTTTCCCAACCCACAGCAACTTGAGCAGCCTCCTGCAGCTGTGCTAACTAGAATGCTCTTCCACAAACAACAGATTAATTGATTTAAAACTTTTAATGCCAGATGCTTGGTGGAAGCATTTTAATAATCCTCGAGTCAGAATTAATCATGTCTCCTGATCTTTAAGGAGGGCAGTTATTAAATCCTGCAGAGGCAGGGGAGGGGGCAGGGGGAGGACGAAGCTGTTCTTCCTGGGTCCTCGTCACAGCTCTGCTCTAATTAACAGTGATAGAGTCCACGTGGGGGTATAGGTGGGGAGCAGAGGCAGGGGCACCTCCGGGTGTGATCTGTCTTAAGGATCCCTGAGGGGTAAGAGAAGGGTTAATTTAGCCTAGGTTCCTCGCAGCCCCAGGCCAAGGCAGGACAGAAGGAACCTCACTGCAGAGCTTCCCCTCTAGCGGAACTAGCCACAGACCCAGGATGTTTGTCCCCAGCCCAGGACACAAGCACCTTTTTCCCTGGGGATGGCACATCTGCTGGCGCATCCCACTCCTCCCTCCCTTTTGACTTCCATAGCACTTTGAACAAAACCATTTATCTGGGTTTTGGGATAAGGAAAAGGGAAAAGTGTCCTCTCATGGAATTGGGTATCTCTCTGCCCCTTCATACTACCAAGTGTCCTCCTGCTTCTCTGCTCTCTGCACCCCATAGCCCCTCCATGGCCTCAGCACCCTTTCTCCTTGGACTACACTATAGTTAGAATATTGTTTGCCCCCTCCAAAGCTTATCTTGAAATTTGTTCTGCAGTGGAACTGAGCCCCAGGAATGAATGAATACTTTTCTTGTGGGAATGGGCTAGTTACTGCAGGAGCTCAGCCTCCTTTTCTCTCCTCCACAAGGACCTTCCCTTTTGACAAGGAGTGGAAGCAGCATAAGGCCCTCACCGCCCCCAAAACAGATGCCAGCACCATGCCCCTGAACTCCCCAGCTCCCAGCACTGTAGGCCAATAGAAACTTTGGTGTCTCCAGCATTCTATGATCAAGCAACAGGAGATGAAGATGAAGACAGCCACTCTCCTCTCACTCCGGCCATGTGCTCTCTGGTCTCCTGCCTCCCTCTCCTCCTCTACCCACAAAGCATGTGAATTCTCCCTTCGTGTCTCCGAACGCCGCCTCCCTTTGCTCACTTGTTGCTGGCAACTCAGTTTTGCCTCCTCCTCCCAACTCAGCCCCCTGTACTTAGAATGTGTCAAGTGCTTTACAGTGTAAGTTCTCATCTTTGCAGCCCTCCTATCCAGCTTATTACTACTTTGTTTCAGAGAGAAAAAGAGGCTCAGTTATGTTCCACGACTTATCCACAGCTGTTCAGCTGCATTTGCCAGCCTGGAGCCGCACTTCCGCTTCCAGTGCTACTGTCCACATGTACCCGCTTGGCCTTGGTTTTCCTAGAGTCAGAATAATAGCAGGGAGCTGATTTTGCGTATGATTACACAAATTCATCGCTCCGTGGCTGTGGTGAGCTTCTCTGGGCACTCAATCCTCCTTAAACTGAACCAAGGGATTCTCTTTCCCAGGAGGGTCATTCTGACTACCAGGGAGGGGTTACTCCTGCCTGGCCCCAGATACCTCACATGACCCTCAGCAGTGTCGTGTAAGCTCCAGGCAGACAGGGATCATTCAATGGTCTCCACCACATGTGAAGTCCAACCTAACAGCAACACAAGACCAGAACAGCCTTCAGGGAGGCACACTCTGCCCCCTATTAATGCTGAACACCCTAGGCTCCCCTGGCTCCCAGATGCCCCACTGTCAAAGCTAAATCGATACTCTCTTTTTTCTCTGCAAGAACATCTCAGTAATCCTAATTGGTCACTATGGCAACCCCAGCTGCAGCACCTCGTGGCTTCAATGAAGAGACAGAAGGATGAGAGGGGGTGAGATGGAGGTTAAGCCTACTTATTGTATAATGCTCTGCCTTTGATATCACCTAGATCCACATGCTAAGTACCTGGAAAGAAACAAAATCCCGTGTAAATTAGAATGATACCATCCAATCCCCTGCTTATACCCTCACTAGCAGCAGCCGATAAGGCCATTGTCTGCAGCCGATGGGCCTGACCTCCTCTGTCTTGGCAGCTGATGAGGTTTCAGTGGTGGGTCACATTCATCAGGGAGGATGGCTAAAGTTTTGAACCCTAAAACATAAGATAGTTGTGCAGGAGCTTCTGCCTGCAACCTCTCCACACCCATGCAACGTGGGTGAACGAGGGATGAGGGCGGGGAGGAAGACCACTGTCTGGACCTTTGCTCTGTGTCTCCAGGCTCCTCCTTGGTAGAATCATGGGGAGGGAGCTTCACGCCCTCAACAGGTGGGTCACTCCTCACTTAACTGGAATCTAGTCTTGGTCTGTTTTCTGCTGCTTTAACAGTATTACAGGGTAAGTAATTTATAACAGTATAAGTCTGTCTGTCTCATGGTTCTGGAAGCTGGGAAATCTGAGGCTGAGGAGGTACTCCAGGTGAGGAGTATCTGGTTAAATCATAACACGGCAGACAGAGAAGTGAACAGAGAAAAATGAGGCAGAATTTATCCTCTTTATCAAGACCTCATTCCAGTAATAACCCACTAACCCACTCCTTCTAGAACACCGTTAATGAATAACAAGGATGTTGATTCCATGACATAATCACCTTTCAAAGGGCCTACTTTCAAGCGCCATTTCAAGGCTAACTAAATTTTACATGAACTTCAGAGGGGCATTCAAACCATAGTCAGTACCCTCAATGCCTCTTCCCTTCTGTGGACTCAGGGATAAAGTCTTCCTCACATTTGTATACACACACACACACACACACCCTGCATGCAATTCATCTTCTTATCCAGCCTTGCTCAGAAAACCCATTTCCCTCTTCATTCTTCATGGGCTCCTGTACTGCTGGATTCTCCAGAGAAACAGAACCAATAGGATCTCTGTTATATAGAAAGAGATTTATTGTGAGGAATTTCCTTGCATGGTAATAGAAGCTGAGAAGTCCCACAATCTGTAGTGTGACTTTTCTAGAAACCTCGAGAAAACCCGAAGGAGAGAGAACAGGGAGGCTGGTGGTATGTTACTGCCGTCCACCTGTTCTGTTCCTTCATCCCTCAACATTATTGGATGGTGTCTTCCCGCACCGGTTAAGAACTATTTTTTTTGCCCAAATTGACTGATTCAAACATCAGATTCTTCCAGAAACACCCTCGCAGACACAGCCAGAGTAAAGGATTGCCAGGTATCTGGGCGCTCCCTAATCCAGCCCAGTCGACACATAAAATTAAGCATCACAGCCCCCTGTTGCTCCTCCTTTCTATGCTACTCTAGACCTTTATACTGTGACCACCTGCTCCTTCTATCTGGAGTGAAGCTTGACTCCGTTCCCACTGTCTACATTTCCCTTAACCCCAAGTTCCTCCAGTTCTTACTAGAAGGACTGAGTTAATACAACCATTTCTGTTGTATTATCCAGACATTTTCCCTCTCCAAGAAGTGGTTAAAGCTTTCTCTCCCAACATACTGCCTGCTTGTGTTTTATGTGCCCTGGTAGAATTCATAGCCCATTTCTGATTGGCTATGCCAGAAGGCCCATGAGCTCATAATCTGGCCTGATTGAGGCCAGACTGACCAGCCCCATTAATGGTAGAATTCAATACAGCCTCTTCTCTCAGACCAGCCACCCAAGTCTATTGCAGCAAAGCTTTTGATCCTACCCTGTTGCCCTCAGAGAGACCATTTTACTGAGAGCCCCTTTAAGTTTCTCTACAGCTGCTTGGGTTTCTTTCCCTAGGAAGAGGAAGGTCTATATTTATTGTTTCTAAATGTTAGCAAGTGAGAAAACCTTGTTCATTCTGGTTCTTTCCTCATCCTGTTATAATTTGTCTTCCTTCAGCACCAGACCAATGGTCAACCACCCATCCTGGGCTCTGGTCAACACCAAAGTCTTTCCCCACTTTCTGGAAATTTCTTATCTCAACTATTTGTCTTACAACCATTTAGAAGGCACTTTGCGGTAAGGAAGTGTTTCTGCTTTCTAACCAAAAGAGGATCAGAGAGCACACGTGTGCCCATGTTTCACCTGTAGAAGGCAAAGTTTTCCTCTTAGTTATGTCTGAGAACAGAAGAGCAGTGGTAATTCAACATCACTGAGCCTCAGCTTCATGGAGATCACCATGTCTAGCTTGAAAGGTTATTATGAGGACTAAATGTGATATCATATTGCCCAGAAGAAGGCTTTGCAAATGATAAAACATGGTGTAAATGTCAGGAACTATCATGATCACCACAGTCAAATGAGACTGGGGACTTCAGTGCATGATCTTCCCCTTTCTCCCCTGTGGGTTCTGTTCTTGGGGAGGAAGAGTTTCTTGTCCTTATCAGGCAATAACCTTGTACAATATATGCACCCCAATACCTTCTATAATATAGATAAAGGAAAGAATTGTACTTATGATTATTACATCAAAGAAGAAACTGAGGCAAGAGAGATGAGTGACTTTCCCAAGGCCATGGAGCCTGTGAGTTACAGATCTGAGTCTTCCAATTCCCAAATGCAAAAATCTGCGCTCTCTACTACTGTGTTGCAGCTGCCTGCCACTCGGAAGCCTGCCCCCCGTGCCCCACTCATCTGCTATTCTGGCAGGGTAAACACTTGAAGAAGGCCCCTTGCTCAGAGGGCCTGTTGAGTGGAATATCGGGTCAGGGTTCATCTGCGTTTCTGGCGACAGAAGGCTGCAGGGATAATAGGAGCTCCTTTGTGCTCAGCGGGGATGGATGGGAGCGAGCGGATGTCTGAAGGAGATTACAAGCAGTTATGGATATTGCTTGTCATGCTACCACCAGCAGACGCCTTTTTCAATTGACTAGTTGCTTGTATTGCCAGAATAGGGAATGCCAGATGTATTTACAGCAGTGAGAGAGAGTGCTGAAGGCCCTTGGAAAGACACCCAGCTGTCGAGTATCCATGGAGGCCAAGGTAGTTTAACCCTTCCTAGCCTTGTAGTCAGAATTCCTGCACAGCCAAGGGTGAACAGGCGAGGCACCATACATCCAACAAATACATTGAAACTTGAAACTCCCTTCTAAGTTACTTGTTTGAAATTCAAAATTCACTTTCGTATATATAATGCTACTGTAACTAACATTTATTGAGTCCTGCTATGCGCTAGATAGAATCAAGACATTCCACCTGCTTTTTTCATTAAAATCTTACCTTATTACAGTCTCATAATATAAAGCTGGCAGACATTGACTTGTTCACTAAATCAGAAACCCTTTCCCCTTAAGCGTACAATCATTTCTCTGCCTTCCTCATATTAGTTACATCCATGTGACATAAAATGTAGGTGAAAAATCACTTGTACCACTTCCTAGTCTGGCCTATAAAAATGCCTCAGTCCTTCATCCTCTTGCTCCTTCTTTGTCTGCCTGCTTGATGTGGAGGACCCAGAGGAAGGCCCCTAAATGCTGCAGAATTACATCTACCAAGTAGAAAGATCAGGGACCAGGAACATCTGTATAGAACCAAACTCCTCTACTGCCCTCCATTGAATTGTGATATGAGTGAGAAATAAAGCTTTATTGTGTTAAGCGGCTGAAATCTGGTAGATTTTGTGACTGGAAGCCACTCATCCTAACGAATTAATTATTAGTACATACTAATTGTCCCCATTTTACAAATGAGGAAACAGAGGCTCTGAGAAGTAGCATGACATGCCCAACATTACATAGCAAATAAGCAGCACAGACAAGACTCACACCCCATGTCAGACTGCAGAGTCAGTGACTTTCCCACTGATGTTCAGAGTAGAGCAAGGGATCCAACGTTCTGGCTAAACGGTGAATTAAAAATGAAAATCAACTGTAGCCCGTGGGGTCAGGACAGTGGACAGCAGTCCTGTTTCTCCGCCAAAAAAAAAAAAAAAAAAAACCTGGGTAAGATTCTAGAGGATGAATTCTCACAAGCTTCATTTCCCAACAGTTTTGGAGTAGTTTATTTATAACAAAATCGCACCACCTGAGATGAATTTTAATAACTAGGGGCTACTCTTTTGCTAAGGAATGTGTAGTATGTGGGGTGGGGTGAACCTTGAGATCTGAAAGCTTTAAGACAGACTCTAGGAAAGAGCTACATTCTAGGGAAAAGCTTAACAAAGGAACAGTGAGCGATCTGCAGGCTAAGTTAGCTAAGGGAGCGAGGCACACCCACCGGGTATATGGGTAGTCAAAAAGAAGTACTATGGGTAGAGTGGCATAAAGAGGAGATGAGGTTTGGCATAGAGACAGAACTAGAGAAATGTTAAAAGGAAATTTCAGTAGACAACCTCATCTACCCTGCCAGATGTCTGGTAAATCCCACACCACTGACATGTGCAACTGGGTTTATTTAGGAGCTTGAAGAAGAACCTGAAATGCACAATGAGATCTGTGTGTCCATGTGCAAATTAACATCAACTGGCAGGAGAGTTTTTTCACTGTAAATGGTAGTGGAGACCCTCTAGACTCCCTAGAGCTTTGATTCCTCCCTAACTACCTTATTACACTTGAAGGGAAGGCATGGTATCTGCTTTGTCTCCCTCCCTCCCTCGTTCTGGCACATTGGTGGATACATATTCACACACACAAGAAATACTGAAGAGTTAATTTACTTCTCTGGCTGAGTCTCACTCAGAGAAGAACTATGAATTTTCCTCTGCCTACAGCAATGGGGGTTGCCAGAGATTCCAGGTCACTGGTAAGTTTAAATATTCTTTCCTCTGGTCACTACACATGTGCCTCCTCTAGTCAAATTATGAATCTGAGCTTCAGATTTAAGGAACAATGTTCTTCGTGCTTTTAAGATTAATATAGGCATACCTGTAAACACAAAACTGATTTGCTTGTCCCAATCCACATGTAAACTCCTACCCTACTAACAGTATTACCCAGCAAGGGCGGGTTGGAACGCCCACACATAGCCTGGAATTAGACTTTATATTCCAATAACAGTCCTTGAGGACCAGTTGAAGAGGATTTTCTTTTACTCAGGAGCGAGACGGTGGTGATGAGATGGACGCTCAGAGTTAGGTTTAGAACTTCAGTTACTGTCCCCCAAAAAATCCTCCTAGCCATAGCTAAGTATAGTTTAAAATATATTGGCTATTTCACTGACAAAATACATTTTTCTGACTGGCTTAGGATAATTAATATTATTTACCTCATACAAAGCCCTTAGCATCATATCTATAACAAAGAGCTCAGTAGATGGTATCATTTAGTATTATTATTACATAATTATTCTGCAGGCCCCAGGAACTGTCCTACATCTCCTCTTTGTTCACTGCCACTTTCTAGACACAGTTTTTCCTCCCAAACCCATTGTCACAGAGTACTTATATAAGTGATGCCACCCTCATGCCCTTCCAAGCATTTTGCTTTGAAAGTAACACAGGTTTTCTCAGAGTTGTTTGCTATAACAGTAGAAGAGAAGGGAACATTAACAACAATAACAGAAAAACAACAACAGACGTCACAAAATGAGCTAAGTGTCTGCCATAACTGGTTTCACTGGCTGAAATATGAGTGGCACTACCTCTAGAACATTTTTTAACCCTATGCCGTTCATTCATTGATTTACGTTGTGGCTCTTTCCTTGGTTCTTGAAAGTACAGTATCTGTTCCCCGTCTTCTGAGTTTGCCTTTCCTAGAGCACAGCTTACATTATGCTGAAACTGCCTATTCATGTAGATTGTATTGTTTACCTTTATTTTCCCAACAGCTTGCAGGATGCCAGCCACACTGTTTGGGCTGAAGGAATAAGTAATTGAACAAACAAAACAACAACTGAACTTGCTCAGTTGCAGTTTTTACCCCAATTTTTCAATACCCCCCCCATGCCATTCAGTGTGTCTGCAATTCTGCTCAGTTAAAGAGTAGTGTGTGTTTTCCTTCCTCTTGACTTTGCATTTACATATGTAAGTTTCCCTGAGCATCTAATACAGTAGAAATGGCAGTGGTCCAGTCCCACCCCTAAACCAGTGGTAGCAAACCTATGGCATGCGTTATTGTGTCTTTAAGACACAAGATGTTATTTTTTTAAATTTTTTTAAACATTGACAAAAAATACAAAAGATATTAGAAGGAGAGAACAACTGGGATGAGGAAAAAGAGAAGAGAAAGAAAGAAGGGAAAATATGTATATATGTGTATACAGGAAAGCTAAGATAGTTGCACTACTGATTTCTACTGCTTTATTGAAAGGAACAGTTAATGTTTAATTGTTTGATCAATCTTACATGCCTATATTTGTTTATCTGAGTAACCAATTTGAAGATGTCAATATGTAATACAACAACCATCGTTAATTTCCTATCACCTTGTCTGAAATTCTGTATTGAGACTGTTTTTCTGTTATTTTGTAAATGTCTTTGTGTGTTAATATATTTTTGTTCTTTTATCTTTTATATAAAAGAAAAGAAAAAAGATGTTAATCTTGAGGGGTTTTTTTCCCCATAAACTAAAACTTCAGTATTCAGATTTAATTGCAGCAGTGCCACTTTGTAATAAGTAAGTGAGATTTGGGTTGTGCTCTGGAAATTAGTCTTTAAGGCTTGCTACCACTGCTCTAAGACTTGAGGTGCCTTACACATGGACAGCCTGTTGTCCCAGCATAAAGACAGGAACCATGTGGAGCACAGCTGTACAGCTTGAAACAGACCCATGCTGGCTGCTCACAGTCCTGAAGTGAAGTGTAAAGTCTAACAGTGTAGCACATTACAACCGAGCCACCTCTTAACTGAGCTGCAGAGTCACGAGTGATAATGAATGAATGTTGGTTTAATCCACTGAATCTCAGGGTCGATTTGTTACACAGCATTATTTTAGCAATGGCTAGCTAATACATAGAGGAAAACACACAATGGATTTATTTTAAATCAGAAGACCATGGCTTATATGGCTCAGTATCTCACACTCTCTAAGACTTAATTCCTCCTCTAAAGTTTAGGTAGAAATTCCTGGCCAACCTAGTTCACAGAGGTCGTGGCTAGTCTCTAATGATCAAAAGATATAAAAGCACAACAGTGAATTTACACAGAGAAAAGGGCTTTTATTGTTGAGGCTGGTCTCTCTAACATTCTAATATACCCGGCTCTACTCCTGGATCCTTGTACATGCGACTGTAACAGGACACGGCATAGCCAAGGATAGGTACTTGGAGCCACAAAGATATTGGTAAAATCAATTTATTTCCAAGAAGAAACTTGAAACTGCCTTTGACTGGGAAATTGAACTGAAGTTAAATTAGATGTTTGAGTAGGAGCCTCACACACACTTCAACCCGATGCTTGCTTCATGCTTATGACAACATCCCTGCCCAGAGTTTTCAGCACCCAGGTAATGCTCCAGTCAAAGGAAATTCAACTGGAAAGCACCCTCTGTTGATTTTGGACAGATCTGACTATAAGAAAACTCCTCCACATTGTCCCCAACCCCCAGGTTCACTCAATTCCCCTCACTGTCAGTTTATGACACTTCATACTTTTTCTTGAAAACATGTGTTATATATCACAATTTAAAAGTTATTTGTGGAATAATTTACTCAATATCTGTGTTCCATACTACACTATAAAGGTAACATGGGCACAGGTTGCATCTTTTTTGTTCACTGCTGTATTTTTAATCTTAAATTAACAGGCATTCGACAAATGTTTATTGTCTAGATGGATGAACAGATTATTTTTAATTGCATTTAACAATTTCACATAGCACTTATTTAACAAAGATTAACTCTCTTACTATGAATGAACATATAAATGAATGATGAACCAATGAACAGAAGATGGTATTTGTCTTCCTGAACTTTCTACTTTCTAAGCAGTTCTAATTCCACCTCTTAGAGGTTCCACAGAACAAGCCTTTACCATGCAGTATACACGCATATCTCACAGTATAAAGAGTTGACTCCTGGGAGATTGCTGATTAGAGGCATCAAGGGTCGAGAGTGAAGAATTTGTAATTCGTAAAACCACTATTTATTGAACATTTTAATATTGCAGGGTATTAGAGTTATAGCAGTAAACATAAAGGATATCCAAAAGATTCCTTTCTTCACAGAGATTAAGCTCTAACGAGATAAAAGAGATAAAAAAGTAAACACCATTTATCAGATGGGGTAAGTGCAATGGAGAAAAATAAAGTGGGAAATAAAATAAGAAACCTGGACGAAAAGTTACTATTTTAAATGAGGGGGTCAAGACAGACCTTCATGATCTTTTCACATAGATCTGAAATTAGTGAGGCGTGAACCATGAAGATATTTGGGAGGAGAATTCTAGAGCCAAAAGCAACAAGACAGCAAGAATAGACAGAAGTAAAAAAAAGAGCAAAGATCCTGCGTTGGTAACATGCCTGGCAGGATATGGAAAATGGGTGGGACCAGTGTACCTAAACCAGAGAAAGCAGTAAGAGATAAATTCAGATGGGTCAGAAAACTTTGTAGTCATTATAAACACCTTGGTTTTTTTACTGTCGTGAAATTTAATACATACAAGGATAACTGAATGTTTTTGAGCAGAATATTGAGACATGACCTAGTCACCTTGGCCGGTATCACCAGTCCACACTGGAGAAGTCAAGGTCAGAAGCAGATCAGCTAGAAGGATATGACAATAAACTGAAATGAGAGTGGTTTGACCCATGATGGGGTTTATTCTCCTCTGTATCCCCAGAACCAGTAGCAGAAGACACCAGACAAACGTGGAATGCATAAATGCTTAGGCAGGTAAGTGAAAGACAATGCTCTGTTCTTGGTACTTAAACAACAGGATTTGCCTCTGTATTCCACAACTGTCTTGCCTATATCTTTGAATGTGTTTTCCCCAGAACTCTGTCTTCAGTCTAAGAATGGAAATTAAAGTTATTAAAGCATGTGTAAGAACGGCTGGCTCAGCCAGACACGAGAGACCACATCATGAGCAATTGCATTTATATGAAATGTCCAGAAGAGGCAAATCCACTGAGACAGAAGGTAGATTAGGCAAACATTTGCCAGGGGCTGGGAGAGATTCGAATGGGGAATGACTGCGAACAGATGTACTGTTTCTTCTTGGAGTGATGAAAACCTTTTGAAATAATGATATTTGGGGTGGTCATGCAACTTTGTAACTATACTAAAAGCCCTGATATTGTACACTTTAAGGGAGTAAACTTTATAGTTTTTTTAAATTATTTCTCAATTTAGAAAAAAGAAAAATCATAATTGAAAAACTTGCCAGAAGAATCCTAAGGAGACATGACAAATAAATGTCATTGCCATCTTGAAAGGGATCCTGGGAAGAAAATGGACATTAGCCAGAAACTAAGGCCTGAGTGAAGTACTAGTATCAGTATAAGTATTCAGTTAATAGTAATTAGACACTTACGAGTATGGTCTCTAGTTGCATCCATTTACCTATGAAAGCCTCGAGTTTATCTTTTTTACAGCTGACTAATATTCCATTGTATAAAAATACCACATCTTTTTTATCCATTCCTCAGTTGATGGGCATTTGGGTTGTTTCCAAGGTTTAGCTATGACAAATAGTGCTGCTGTATGGGTGCACACATATCACTGTGGTGTGACATTTTTAATTCTTCTGGAAAAATTTCTGGGTTAAGTGGGACCAAAACCAATCCTAGTTTTGTGAGGGTGATATTTTGCTGTTGTCCTTTTTTTGTGCTATTTTCTTTAAAATAAAAAACATTAACTAGACAGCACTGTTTTATTACCTGAGACTAAGGCATCATAGCAACGTAAAAGATTAGTAACAGGGGAAACCGGATGTGAGGTATCTTGGACCACTGCTATCTTCACTATTTTCTATAAAGCTAATGCCTTCCTAGAATAAAACATTATTATTTAAGAGACAGAGGCAGAGTGGCCATTCAGACTTGCGAAAAGGAAGAAAGAGGCTCCGTGTTCTACTAGCCAGCAAGCATGGGGTGCTCCACCTCTGCAGAGCTGAGCTGCCCCCACACTCCACCCCGAGACTCAGGTGGCCTGGGACAATTTTCTCTAATCCATTCTTAGAGCTGCTTATTTCCTGTCTGCCCTGGGCAGTAAACTGATTGTTTAAAATAATCATAATAATAAGGTAAGAAAAGCCTGATCCAAAAAAAAAAAAAATTTCTAAATGACTTTAACTAATGTCCTCTGGGCTTCTGAGTAGGTAATCTGGCCCCCTTCTGTGTACAGGCAAACACAATTACAGCAGGGCCTGTATTGGCCGGTCTCTGAGCTCCCAGCCCTTAAGGCCACTGTGTACCCTAACCATATTAGCAGCACGAGAACCATCCATCAGACTAATCGGGGCCTGGGACTGGGCCTGGACCTGCTGCAAGAAACGGGTCTCTACCATCAGGAAAGGACTGACTCCTAATTCTCACAGTCCCAGCATCAAGGATGTGGCTCTGCATCTGATTTGCCTCATTTTTCCCTTTTCTCCTGTCAGCCTCAGCTAACCCACTGCATCCTCGGAGCTGCTTGGTCAGGACAGAAACGGGGCCCTTTGGTTCCTGTGCACAGACCAAATCTGGCTTGGGTGAGAGGCCATGCTTCTAGCTGCCAGCTGCCTCCCACCTCCAGTTCAGCAGGTGCCCTCCCTTCTGCCTCCACCGGCCACTCTCCCAGTCTCCTGGCCCAAGCCTGTCAAAAATAGAACTCACTGGCAGCAGGAGCAGGAAAGTTTCAGGGGCAGGGGGTCTTGTTTACCTAACAGTGCTAGTTGCTACAAAGGTCAGGGCCCATCTGCCAGGCAGCAGGTGCCAGGAAACCAGCTGCTTTCATGGCACAGGCACTAGCTATTACTGAAGGGCAGGTGGACAGACCAAGAAAGCACCCCCTGGTGCTCTGGCCTGCTACACACACATGTGCACACACAGGCTCACATTCCAGGCCCAGCACTGACCGGGTTGCCAAGATAACACATTTGCTGCTGTGACCCATGACAAATGTTGTCTCATGAAGGCTCCTACCTATCATTTATCCATGAGCCACCCACCACCCCTGCTTCCTGGGCAAGCTCAGAGAAGCTATTTTAATTTCAGACTAAATTCAAGACAGAGACTCAGTGTTCCAGTTAGGCTATCTTTTAGAGGGGAAATACCCGGAGATCCGGGGAAGATGGCGACCGGGTGAGCAGCAAGGGAGCAAACCTCCTTAATAAACACCACCAGCTCGAGACAGACTTGGTGAGCGTGAATGCCGGAACCTCGGCTGGGAAGTTTAAACTGGGCGTATTTCTCTGAGATGCCGGGGGAGATGTGGTAGGGCGGACCAGGCTGCCGGGGCGAGACGTGGGAAAGTCC
>PVLD010021636.1:0-31004 GCA_004027595.1 Dinomys branickii
GGACTTTCCCACGTCTCGCCCCGGCAGCCTGGTCCGCCCTACCACATCTCCCCCGGCATCTCAGAGAAATACGCCCAGTTTAAACTTCCCAGCCGAGGTTCCGGCATTCACGCTCACCAAGTCTGTCTCGAGCTGGTGGTGTTTATTAAGGAGGTTCGCTCCCTTGCTGCTCACCCGGTCGCCATCTTCCCCGGCTCTCTCTGGATTTTATTTTATTTTATTTTGTCTTTTTGAGACAGGGTCTCACTGTTCAGGCTGGCCTTGAGCTCACTTTGTAGCTGGTCTTCAATTTACAAAGATCCTCCTGCCTCACCTCCTGAGTGCTGGGATTACAGGCTTGCGCCACCATGCCTGGCTTTTACCTAGATATAGATGCTCTAAAAATTCCTTTGAAATATCTGCCACACCACGCTCTTCAGCCCCCGCTCCGTCACCGGCGGCGCCATCTTCCCAGCGCTTGTACGTAGATGTTGTTGATGAGCTCTACAGCAGAAACAGCCAGACATGCTGTCAAGATTCCTTCTAGAACAATCTGAGAATCAGATGCCTGCAGCACACTGGGTCCTTGAAGCAGGAGTGAGAGCTACTGCAGCCCCAAGAGTGCCGTTTGAAACTCCCGGTGGCCTCTCCAGGCAGTAGCCTGCCCCAGAGATCTCCACTAAGCCCTCACTGTCACCACTCCCAATCTCTTTCTTGGGACCTCTGTTTCTTTCCCTTGCCTCCAGGGGCATGCTTCAGAAGTCCCCTTATTCCTTTCCTCTGAACTTGAACAGTGTAGCCCCTGCAGCAGCACACTGGGACTGAAATAGAAAGATGCGCGAACTCATTTTTGCTCATTTCATACTCACCTGAGCTGAAAAAGTCCTTCCTCTGAGCTTTATTATGCCTCTCTGTAAAGCAGACTAATTGAAAATATCTACTCTCGGCCCACATCACTTGATATTTGTTAAGAAAACCTCAAATAGTAATGGCCAAGTTGCTTTGGAAATTGTTAAATACAATATGCACAACTCTAAAGGCCTGGTAATTTTTTTCAGGGTGCTCTACAGACTGCCATGCATGGCTGATAGTGGAAAGGAAAAGAAGCCTGTGACTTATTGACAAAGGGTATTTCCCATTAGTATATCCTGAGTGCCTACTTGGATTCCAAGACCTGACCGAAATTAGATCTCGTCCAGCTTGAGGTAGAGTAACAATGAAACCTTTGCAGATACTCAACTGCGATACCGTATCAACTGCAAAATACCATATCATTCCACGTTCTTGGTACAATGATGCAGCTCAGTTATTTGGGATTGATTTATTGCTTTGTTGTGAAGACTTTATTTTCATTGATTTTTTCCCCCTCAGTGGTCTTCTTCACTACTTGATTGATCTGATTGTTAGGGTTTTGACTCCATCTCTGAAGATGGATTGGAATAATTACAGCAGCATGCTCGTTAATTACTCTGCCATACAATTGCCATCGCTACTAACCTTCTCACTGGCATTTCTAGCTGTAGTAACTGTAGTTGAGTTTAGCAGTTTAATAACACAATTGGAGATGATAACTTGGTTCTTGTCCAAGGACGCTTTTGTGGAACCTAAAGGTTCTGGAGCAAGTGAGAGTCTTTGTACCCATTTCTGTCTGGTGCCTTTTAAAAAAGTTCTTGAAGATGCCACTATCTAGCCAGTTTGGCCATAAATCCCCAAACTATAGAGGAGAACCAAAGCATACCATTGCTCAGAGGACTGCCAGGAAATGCCAGTCCTTTAGAAGCCAGAACCTGCAGGAGGATAACTTATCTTCCTTGGGTGCCACCATCCCCAAGGACATTATACTATGGAGGAAGGAAATAATGCTGGTTTTTTTAGACCTGTCTCTTGATAGCTTTTGATAAGCCTATAAAAACTCCTTCCTCAAAGTTTCTTTTTCTCTGATGTTGGCATCAGAACAGGGTCATCTTCAGAACTATGATTCAAAGGTTTCACAGTGTGAAGTGGGTGTCCCTTTCCACCCTTCCCTTGTTACACTGAGCTGGGTGAATTCTCCTATCACCCCTGGCCCTGCACAAAGTTTTGCTTCCTTGGGAAAGACTGTGAGGCATGAGATCAGGATGAATGCCAGCTCTGCTCTGGGTTGATTTAATTTTATTTCAAAAGTCAAGACAGGAACTAGATACTGAGTTATTCGCTCAGTGGTTTGCTTTCCTCTTGATGAAGACAACCACATTTGTTTGTGAAGATGTTTCAGATTCTCACAAAAGGGCATTGTCTTAGCATTAAGTTTTATTAATTGTCTGCTGTATCAGCGCTGTCATTGCCTAGATTGGAAACAAAACACTTTGGAAGCTAATTCAGATTTCCTCCTTTGTGTTGCACTTTAATCACAATTATAGCATTCACTAAATCAGCTGGGAGGTAAACAGTTTTTTAAATGCATTTCCTATTTAGCAACCTATAATTCTCTCTCTCCCTCCCTCTCTCTCTCTCTCTCTCTCTCTCTCTCTCTCTCTCTCTCTCGCTCCCTCTCACTCATGCACAGCCTATGTAAGTCATGGATTCTATTACTTATTCCAATTACATCTTGTGTTAACACCACAAATTTTGGAGTTTATTTTTTGGACAAATTATATTTTGCATACCATAAGGAAGAAATGTTCAGACTACCTTTGAGGTTTGGGACTGTAATGTTTTCCTCCCATTTTATTTGATTTTTTATGTGTTTCTAGAAGAAAAACATTGGAATATGAGACTTTATGGACAGTGTTTTTAACTGTGTGGAAATACACTGTGAAGAATATTTTTGCAATTACAACCCCTTATTGATTTTTGTTATACATAAAAATTATTTCTTAATCCAGTTATACCTCTCTTAAAGAAATCATGTTGGCTGGGTAACAAATTGCAAAATTTGCAAGCAAATGCAAACCATAGAAACCTGGCAACAATCCCAAATCCAACAGGAAAACTTTTCTATTTCCTTCAATAGAGCATATTGACAAGTTTAAAGAGAGACCCTAAAGTCTGAATGAAGCTTAATGTTTGCCAGTTTCTCTTCATTGATAACTTCAGGCACAGATACATTGCTGTGATTTAATAATGTGGAAAAGATAGAAGATCCAACCCTGTCAGACAAAGAGTCAGTAAACGCTAATTTCTATAAAGAAAGCTACTGTCTCCTGACCTTCCCGGGTATTTCTATCAATTTTCAAAAAAATATATCTGACTCAACTGTTTGTGAGAAAGTGCAATAAATTTTTTTTCTTTTGAATCCACTAGGAGGAAACTAGGATTACTGAAGTCCCTTTGTTATTAAGTGTATAATGTTAATATAAGCTTTAAGCTTAAAATATAAGGATTTATTGATCTACTGCAATAGATTGTAAGTGAATAGATTGTATTTTCCACAGATACCATATACTTTGATGAAGCATTTATGTTGTATGTAACCACCAGTTATGTATACTACTTGATAATTCTAAACAAGTGGTAAACCTACAAGCTCCTTAATTTGGGCCCAGTGTTATGGCTTACGTCTAGATATTCCTCTAAAGCCTCATGCACTTACAGAAGGGGCTTTGGGGAGTGGCTGGATCAAGGGAGCGCAATATTGAATTAGTCCATTGGTTGGCTCATTATCACAGTTCTGGGTGGGTATGATGGATTTACCAAAGGTGAAGGACCCACCCTGAGTGCGGGTGGCACCAACCAATAGATTTACAGCCTGGTTGGAATAAAAAGGGAAAGGAAAAGAAAGTCGCACTGCCTCCTGTGTACTGTGCAGAGGGCTGCTTCCCCTCTGCCGCGCTTGCGCCTCTTATATGCTGCCCTGCCAAGGAGATGGGTGATGATAGACTGAAACCTTTGTAGACTGGGAGCTGAAATAAACCACTTTCCTCCTCTCAGTTGTAGGTATTCAGTGTTTGTTCCCAGCTATGAGACAGTAACTAAGTCACCCAGTGAAAGCCTTTCAGATTTTGAGCCTTCAAAACTAGAAAAAATAATGCGTGCTCTTTCTAGCTATCAAGTTGGTGGTAGTTCATTAGAATAGCCATGGAACTAATATAAGTGGTTCCAGTGACAGCTATCATGTAGTGACAATTTGCTCTCTACCTAGAACTGCTGTGAGTCTCCTCTGTGGAGTTTTATGGGGAGAGGCTGAGCCAGAGATAGACCGGCCACACATCCAGAGCTAGAGCAAGGCCAGCCCCAAGAGCAGGGAGGGCCAGAGGTGAGCCATGTAAACAAGCCCTTGGGACTGGAGCAAAGCCACCTCAGCGGGTGTCTGGCATTGGTGCTTCTCCTTGCTGACAACAGCACGGATAGCTCTGAGAATGCTTCATTTTCACTGTTCTCAGCAAAACACTGAGACCTTGCTCTCTCGGCCCCATGGCGCGCTCCCACACCTCGCACTGTGTGTGAAGACGCAGACCGTGTTGGGTTGTCACTGCTTCTCCAATAGAGAGGTCGGGTCCCGGCCAGTCCCAACTTTCTCTTTTGTATGTCTAGTTTTTTCTTAATCTCCTTTTGCCCCCTCTCAGGACCCTACTGGCTGTGTGGGTGGCAGCAGAGCTATCTAATTTTACATTCATAAAGCAATGTAAGGTAGGCATCAAAGTTATTCTCATTACATAGATAAGTAAACTGAGACTCAGAGAAGAGCTGGGATTACACCCATTTTTTCCAATTGCAAATCCCATTTCCTGAAGCTGCACTGAAGCCATATCCGCAAGATACCAGCCTTCAGGGAAGGAACCTCTGCTGCTCCCAGTGGTACCTGCGTTATTAGAACACAGTCATGCTATGAACAAATCTGCTGATTCCAGATACAGCAGACAGAAGTGATCAATTATTCATTTCTCAAGCATACTCTGTGTTCACAATGATCATATAGCGCATCTGCACTGACATAACTTACAGTCCTGCGAGGAAAACAGATAAGCAGATTGAAAGCTCAGTACGATGGGATATTATAAGAAGAGTGGAAAACTGTTGGCTCGTGGTGGTGATGCTGGTCATGCAGGGCTGGGGATGGGCATCAGGAAAGGGTTCCTGAGGTGTTGTTGACACTTGAGCTAAGTCTTGAAGGAAAAATAGGAAGCTCTCCAGATAAAAGAAAGTTGAAGGGCCTCCAGGCAAAGAATAGCGTGTTCTGAGGCCCTGTAGACTGCAGAACTTGGAGCAAACTGCCCATCGCTTGCTTTGACAGGAAAGACTGTATTTCATGAGGAGGGAGGATGCAACCGGATAGGGAAATCATGTGAGAAGCTAGGGAGGAGACCAGCCAGGTCACAGATATCCTTGATGTCTTAAATTTCACAGTATAATTTTCCTCGGATTCCTCTCAGAAACTCAGTCCACTCTGTGCTCTCCTTCCTTTACCTCGACCATCAGCTTTGTTTATTTTTTATTATTTTTATTTCTACATTTTATTTTTGAAGAGGTATAAAAGGGATTTATTAGGCAGAATTTTTAAAGTCCACATTCAAAGAAATAGACTGTGGGGCCTCAGGAGAGAGGTACATTATAATCTGTACCTGGGAATATTTGCTTATGGCTGTGGAAATCTGTGAAAATTGTGAATGTGTAGAGTTTGAACTGGTTTACAGAAGAAAGGTGATAACCCACAGATGAGTAGAAAGATATGGTTCATTTTAGAAAAAAAATGGCTCATTTTGTAGGACAAAGGCAGGGACCCAGCCTAGTATATATTTAAGATGGGTGACCCAAGATATTTTTCCTAAAAACGTTCTTTTATTCTTTGAAATCTTTGAATCTGTTTCTCTTAAGGTCAAGTTGCTGCCCTTTTCCTCATCAGTTAAGCTAATTTATAGACTGATAGTGCCTTAAGGGAGCTGAGGTGCAGTGAGGCAGGAAGAAAAGAAGTATAAACAAGCTCAGGGAGGAGAGATGTGGAAAACCTTGGGTGACCTTGACTGTGTCCTGAAGATACAGTCTTCCTAAAAATCCAATTGTAAACTATGGTTTTCCTTTCCTTCATCCTCCTTTATTTCCTCATTCCTAATTCACCCCCCACCCCATCCTGATTCCTTATTCTTTTTTTTTTTAGTGACTTGCACTTAATAGTACTATTGAGAAATAATTTTATATATCATATACTGCACCCTTTGTAAATGTACAGTTTGGAGATTTTTAGTGCCTTCTACAGTTGCGCAATCATTCTCATGGTTCATTATGAAATATTTTCTTCATCCCCCGAGGGGTTCCTTCTGTGGTTTTTTTATGTTTATAAGTACATGTTTGCAGGATGTAATGGTTACAGTCATCGGTGGGATTGGTACACGCACACAATGCCTCTTACTTCTTCTTGTGTCCCCTTCCTTCTCTGGTCTCCCCTCCATTTCCTATTGTTCTTAAGGGACACAGGGGAGCCGAAGGTCCTTCCCCTATGGCTTCTGTATGAGTCCTTATTCCTGCTCTCAACCTTCAGTGTTGACCGTGTTTAAGACTCAGGGCTGAGTTCCTCCTTTTTAAAACACCTTATTTTCTTATTCTTCAGACTTACAGGCTTTTCCGCCATTGCTTTGACAACCTAACATCAAACCCTTATCATAATCCTTATTCCAGTTTATAATCTTCCACAGATAAATAATGACTAATATTTCCACCCTTTACCTTTACTCCCCACTCATCCCCGAGACTGAAACTCATGACAACAGACTTTTGTTTTTACTCACCACTTTCTAGGATTACGTTTGGTGTAGTAGATATACTTGGTAGTTGTGGTTGACTGAGTTGACTGGGTGAATGTAAGAATGAATGAATGAAATGTACCCTGATGGAAGACAACCATCGAGGCACCTCAATTTGATAACATTTTCATGGTTATGGTGTGGAAAATAGATGAAAGAAAGAAAGAAAACTGGTGTGAACTGGAAAGCAATTGTACTAACTCAGGTGAGTAATAATACAAGAACAAGAATGAAGGCAGCATCTGTGGAGTGGGAGAAAGAAGACATTTGGGAAATAGTCATAATGTAAAATTTGTTGAACTTGATGATCAAGTGAATGTGGGGATGAAGGGAGCAAAGACAGTAACAGTATTTAGATTTACGGCTTGGGTGATGGACTATGTTGTGAAATGAAGGAATGTAAGAAATTATATGGGCAAAGGAGCTGGCCATAGATTAGATGTAATGGATTTAGACTTAGATATCTTAAGTGTGAAATATTTATAATCTCATTAGATTTGTCAAGAGTTTTTTTTAAGCATTGGAGAATATTTCTGAGATCCTATAATAAACTTTAGGGCCAAAATAGAAGCAAAGATGGTGTAGTGCTAGTTAGAAATGGGACAGTTACAGATGTAATCCAATTTATTGTAGAATGAAAGTGAACTAATGCTTCTAAAATTGTCTTGAATACATTCCAGCCTGCATTCTTTCCACAGTTGGAAGTCTATAAATAAAATTATACCCTGTGGTTGAATGTACATTATAACCTATTATTACCTCTCTCATATTAATTCTTTCTGTATAGACTTGAAAATTGCATACTATAACTTAAATTCCACTTTCCTATATCTGTGAAAGTAAAATTTCAAATTCTTGTAGAAATTTCTACTCAGTCCTATATTTAGCTTTATACCTATTTCACCCAATTGTCGCTCAGGGAAGTCTTGCTTCCTCCTATCTCCTTGGGGTGGCCCAGCTTCAGAAATGCCACTTAACCTTGGGTGGTTTCAAAGCACTTTGGTGGAACTACTTGAGTCATTTAGATTTTAGCGGAAATGGAAAGTAATCTGTCTTTCCACTTTCCACTCTTCCCTGGTCTTCTGCCTCAAAAGGCTGTACCAGAGTTCCCAGAGTCCTCCAATTATATTAGATCCTTTGTCTGAACTTGAAGTGGGAACGGGAGTCGCATTGCAACCTCCGTCTCTCAAGGGAACGGCGAGCTGAATAGGCAGCCTGATTACTAAAGGAAGTTTTATTTTTATACCCTATTTTGCTGAAGGTGCTCCCTTGTATTTGGTTTACACAGCAAATTACATGAACAGATTATATTTGTACAATGTAATGTACTAGGTAGTTCAGGGGCAGTGCACAACGATGACCATCAGTATTCATTCCAATGTGTCTGTGGTCTTTCCTGATTACTATAACACAATGGTTTGCCCACTTCTATAATTGGATAAATTCTCCTATGACCTGGTTTCTTTCTACAGATACTGTTCAAACGTATATTTTTGTCACTTTATAAATCAGGGCTTAATATACCCAGATCCCCTTACACACTGTTCATGAAAAGGCAAAGTCAACAACATGTCTTAGGGACCCTGGGGACAAATTCCCTTGTACTGGCTGGATGGCCATCTGACTAGTGCAAAACTAATTACTTTTCTAATATATGGATGAAATGGAATAAAACTATGACTTCAGCCCCATGAAGATCTCTGTGCTTTTTACTCAGAACTTTACATTTCACTGCATTGCCCCCAACAGAGCATGTAATTCTGTAATTTTTAAATTTCCTATGACAATTTGTTTATCCAAAATATGTGAAAACTTGTGTGTAGATGTTGATATTAGACAGACATCCTGAGAGAGTGCAGAGAGAATCCTGAGGAGTTCCCCTTCCCTAACAAGACACTGGGTTTAGTGTTAGTGTCACCCGTACTAATCAATCATGGAGAAGGTATAGCTCGGGATACATCCTGTCTCTCTTCGGAGTGCGTAGCTTTGTGAAAACCCTCCAACTACTTCTCATGAGATGATTTTTCTCTTCCTTCCAGAGCCAGCCATATCCCTTTGTTAATCTACATGGCCAGTTCCTGCAGGACTCCAGTAACACATGACCCTCACCATGAGGCATTCTCCAAAGCTACAGTGATTTCCCATCGGCATTCTCATTGCACCCTGCATTCTCCTTCCCAATTACCCCAACTGCATTATTTGCATGATATTACTTGATATGGAATTAAGCAGATGTGTAACAAATGACTGAGTCAACCTTATCCAGCACACTTTGACGAAGCTGGATATTTGGACAGTTGATATTGGGCAAGGATGGGGTCACCTGTGTCAGGAAGCTCTTAACATTATTCCTTGCTAGCTCAAATCATAGGATATTTCTGAGCTTCAACTTTAAAGGAGCCATCGCTTTCAGTACAATAGAACTAAATCTACCAAAAACTGTAGGAGCAGAAGACGAAATACAGCCTTCCTCCGCAGCGCGAAGAGGGATAACTATGATTACTTTCCATCATTTACATAGCACAGTGTCTTAGCTGCTTACTCTCCAATGGGCCTTTAAGCTCCCTTACCCATGGCCCCACTCTGTGATGTGGCCTCCCCCAGGTCAAATTATCTGTCGCAGGAAGACTTCTTCGCTCTTTATGGCAGCTTTTGCATATTATTTTCATTTCCATGGAAACGTCTCCAATCACTCAGAACCGCCTCTATCCTCTCAAAACAGAGATATTTATCTTTCAAACAGTGGGATGTGCATGACATAAGACAGACCAGAAAGCTTTCCATGAAACTCTCAACTTAGAAGATTTCCCTTTAAAGGAATTTATGACGGCCTGCCTTCAGGTTATTTATTTATATTTTGCTCCATGACCACTTTTCCAGTAATGAGTTTAAATATAAGCAACATAAACCCATCTGGAAATAAAATTATATACTAGCTTCATGACAAAAGATAATTACATTATAATCAAACTGTCAGTTTTGAAGATAGTAGGAGATGAAGCATGCTACAAACTGACATGGAAAGCATATAGATTGTTTTTATCGTATCTTACATGGTGGCTAGGAGCACCATATTATCCCAGTGTATCATTCCAGAATTTGTTACTAGAAAATTTCTGGTATTTCTGAGAGTAATGCTACTAACGGCTTAGAATTCAGATTTACTTTACTGAAAACTGGTTGAAAGGTGTCTACTTTAGATCATGAGTCTTACTATTTTCACTTTTTAAGATTTATTTTTATCCATAGGCTGTTATTTTACTCTGTAGTATGGCAGAAGCATGGCACTGGGACTTGCTGACATGTTGGGCAGAATGTGGACAGTTAGACGATGTGGCAGAGGAAACTATCACTGAGGTTATTTTCTGCCACTCTGAACTCAGCTTCCTCTGTGACAGTGACATAGATCCCCAGCTTTTCATGGCTGGGAGGAACGTTTTCTCTTTTCGGAGCTCAAGATAGCTTCTGTGATGGCAGATCATGGTCTCCCTGCACCCTCCACCCTGTGTACCCTTCAGTAAAGGGAAGAACAGTAACGGAGACAGAGACAAGACAGGGACTGGCTGGTCAGACAAGCCTCTGCGAACACTCGCCCCCTCGCCTTGCCTTTGTCACGATGTAGAACCCATTATCTCAGAGCAACTCCTCTGCACAGGAAGCTGCAGGAGAGTTGGCCTGTTTCCTGCTTTCTTTGACTCATCACAGAGCTGTGCAAGGAGATCAAGGAACATGTGAGGGTGTTCCAAAGTCTCACCTCCTGGGACTCTGTAGGCCTGACTGCCCCTGACTGCAGCTGGTGTTTTCAGTCTGCTTTCACACCTCCTTCCCTTGCTCTCATTCCCTGGTGAAAGCCAAGCAGACAGGCGGTAGTTTGCTATTTAGCTGGCGATCCTCAGCCCAGCACTATCACCGCTATCATCTTAGAGCTTGTTAGAGTTGCAGAATGTGAATCTAGTACATCTCCCCAATTCAGACTCTGCATTCCAACAAAATCATCAGGCCGTTTATGTGCATATTAAATACTGAGATCCACTGTATTCAGTGGGTTCAAACTACTGGTTGGTGTGATTTAGGAAGATCAAAGCTAAAGTAGATCAAGAATTAGGGACACAGGGAATGTGTTGCTGGTTATTGGCCTAGTCTTTGTACGTGGGCTTGTGCTCTGGATTTTCCTCATCCAGAGTCCTACTCAGAAGCCCAGACCTTTCGCTAGGGTCTGAGCTGCTTAATTCCTACCACCATCATTTGCGGTATATGTGCCTATAGAAAGCTGGGCTTTGTCTCTGCTTTCTGCTTGTGGTTCTTCTCTCAATACAGGTGAGCAGACACCAAGACTGCCATTAACGTGACAGTTGCTACCTTCTGCTATTGGCGTTTCTCTTCCATGACCTTCTGCCCATTGGATACCTGATGATTCATGCTAAGACTGACTTCATATTATTCATACTGCACCAAAAGTGTTGGGAAGGGCACCATTTTGGGTCATTTCTAGGTTAATGGCCATGTCATCATGCTCTCTACATAATAGCATAATCTTTGTTTTCTTTATTTTTCTTAGAGCCCAGACCAGATAAAATAACAGCAGGACTCTCAGTTATATTCTGTTATATTTTGGCCATTAACCATGGAGAGGCAACTCTCTTCAACTGAAAGCCTGCAGCAGGCAGATGTATACTCATTCTATTCTCTGTTGGCCACAAACAGGGTGGAAGACCTACCCCTAACTTGGGTACACCAACCAATGGGCACGTGGTCTACATGGAATGAAAAAGGGAAAGAAGACTGAGAAAGTGCTCCCTTTGCAGGGTGGAGGCTCCTTCAATGTTGCCTTTGGATGCTGGTGTCCAGTTTCTTCATCCTTCTAATGTCGTACAATATAGACTTGCACTGGGGACTCCAGAGACAGCTTCCAGGCCTTCAATTTTCTACTGCTACTGTGTCTTCCAGGCCTCCACCACATAGAAGGTTATTTTAGATTCTTCTGCCTCTGACTGTTTAGTCCTCCACTGTGAAGTTTTGGCTTCTGATTCATTCTGTTCCTCTGGAGAAACCCAAATAATATACAGACCATAATCTCTTAAAATTAAGACTGATTCCAAAAGGAAACTTCTTTTCCAGAAGGAAAATTCCCTGAACACTTGATCTCTCCATGTTTGCAATATAGCACAGATGGGTCTAATTTGTACCTTGTTGAAAGGGATGACCTAACATATTAATGTGCTATGGAAACCTTTCCTCAGGGTGGCTTCATGCATGAAACCTGAGCATGAAGTTTCAGGGGGGTTACATTAGGCAAAAAATACAGGCCAACATGTTTTCTCTTCTCCAGAGAAGGTACCAGAATTCAAATGCTCTCTGCATTCCCATGGGAGATGGCATCCTAATTACAAGGAAACTGGTTGGTTTGCATCAATCTCTCCCCCTCATTTAGTAACCTACACTAGGACTTGATTTATGATGAAAAATTAATTGGAATAAGTAAAAGGAGAAAGAAGGAGGCTTCTGCTTGGTGAAGCCATAAAATAAAATTTGAAAGCAAATCACTTAGATTGAAGCCCAAAGGAAGAGACAGTGACTAATCATGCACACACACATGCACGCACATGCACCTGCACATGCATACAAAACCCTACCTGTACAAATTGTTTCTATATTATTCTCATGCCTCAGAATTATGAAACATGCCATTTAATTATAGACAGGAGCCTTGGGAGCAGCATCAGTGTCCCATCTGGATTTCTGCTCTGTTTGACATTCCTCTATCCTGGGAATACTTGGAATGATAGTCATAGTAAACAATTTATATTGAGCACTTAAACTATTGCAGGCTTTTTACTGAATACTGCATGAGTGTTCAGTACCTGACAACAACTGAAGTTTCAGAGTTTACAGTCTTAACTACTGATTGGTGCAGTTAGCCTGGTTAGGCTACTTTAGAATATAATGAGATTGTGTTGGGACCACGGTTTTAGGACAGCTGTAAGGGGAGTGTGGTATGTACTGTGGTCTGAATGACCGAGTCCTCCAAAAATTAATATGCTGCAAACCTAATCACTGGAGTGTTCGGCATTACATGTGGTCTTAGGTGTAGTTAGATTGCCGGAGTGGAGCTCTGATGAAGGGGATCAGTGGTGCTGTGAAAGGACCTGCAGGGAGTTGCATTTCCCCCTCTTTTGCTATGTGAGGACACAGGGAGAAGGCACTGTTTTGTTTTGTTTCTTGAAATTTTATTTTAAACAGAGTAGTAAATGTGAAAAAAAAGAACAATAGCAGCATCACAGACATAAACAAACCAAAGCAAAAACATTTAAAGTGAAACAGGGTTTCAAGACAAAATAATATGAATTAACAGTGGTTGTTAAGCACATTGTTATCTTCAACTACACGGCTCAGATTACCAGATTTAAGAATGGAAGATTTTTCAAACCATTAAAGAGAGTAAGAAAATAATCATTAGATAAAACATTAGAGATAATACAGAGTCTCTCCAGACGAGATGGTAGGAATGCACCATGGTAGTTCCATTCATATTGTTACCTTCAAATCACTTGCTCAGATTACCAGATATAAGCATGCAAAATTGGTCAAAACATAGAAGATTTTAAGCATTAACTGTTCCTTTCAATATATCATCAGACATCAGCAGTATACTTATCACAGCTATTCATGTATCTATTTATAGTTTGCCTTTCTTCTTTCCCTCATCCCAGCTGTTCCTTCCTTTGAGCAACTTCTCTCCCTTTCCTATTACCTATTGTATGTTTTGAGAAGGTACTATTTGTAAGCAAGCTTACCCTTCTCAGGCATCAAACCTGACACGGCCTTAATTTTTAATTTTGAAGCCTCCACAACTGTGAGAAATTGCTATTATGGACAAGTTACCCACTTTATGGCACTTTCTTATAGCAGCCCTAGAGACAAAGGCATTATATTAGGAAGATGGACCCTAGTAAGGTACACCCTCTTTCTCCCGCTGTGCCAAGACGAAGTCCAGTAAAAATCAACCAAGGGAACTTTCAAAATATCTCCATCTTCGGTTTTGTCAGAGGCAAAGTACATCTCCATGGATGAGTTCAGTAGCAGTCACACTGAACCTGACCAGGTAGAATAGTGGGTAAGAGACAAGTCAGACCTGGGCTCAGGTCCAGCTCCATCACTGACCGTCTAGGGATGATCCGTTCTTGGGTCTTCATTTGTCACAAGAGGCAGCCATGTCATGAAATCACTGGAAAAATACTTTGTATTTAATTTTTGAAACAGCTCAAGAATTTAAGTGTATTATGATTAGAAAAATCTATGCAATGCAGAAAATATGCTAAATTTATGTTTATATTTTAAGTTGGGCTACTTTTAGGTACACATAAATCTTAGCTCTACCACTTACTGTTTATGTGAACAAGTTACTTAACCTTCCTGAACTTCACTTTTCTCACCTTTAAAATGATGACGATAATAATAATACCTATTCCACAAGGTTCTTGTAAGCATAGAATAAGGTAACCTATATAATTACCTGGAATATAGTGGGCAATTAAATATTATTAGACTTATTAATAAAGAATAACTTTGATTAAGAATAAAGCGTACAACAAAAGCTAATGCTCTTCAGCAGCAGTTTTAGATACTTAGCTAATTAGATAAGACACTTATCAAGATAATTGAATAAATTTTATTTTTGGACCTCATTAAACTAAAAGTACCTTTCTCTCTTAAAAATTGAGCTTGTAAGAGATGATCCATTTGAATTGCAATTAAATAGCAGTCATCTAAATAATTAAACAATAGGGTGTCTATGTATAGCAACCATTAGATAGTTTTGCTCTATCTATTTCAAAGACTTGTGGGCGCACACTATGCAAATGGATTTTCAGGGACTTTTATTAGCATAAATAGACTGTGAAATTTAAGTAACTTAGGCAGTACAGACAGTATGAGTCATAGTGTTTTTAATTTTTTCTCATGTGCCTTGAGTTCTTTCACAGGGCTGTTTCAGGAACCCGGGAACAACGGAGCCTTGGGAGGATCCTGAGATGTGAAAAGATATCTTGCTCAGAGCCTTTGTTGTTACCTCGGTGTTATGGTTGATACACTGTGTCAACTTGGGGAGTCTAGAGGTTTGGCTAAGTAACTCAGCAGTTGTAGATCTTGGGGTAAAAAGGGCATGCCCTTACCCTTCTGGAAAGTTTATTATGTTAATTTGGGAAGCTTAGAAGGTTAACTATGTGACTCAGAAGGGAGCTGGGGTGCTTATTTTGTACACATCCTGAGCCTGTGGAAGAGGAGGGCATGGAGACTGTGTGAGAGCTACACACTCCCTGGGTGGGGGCAGGCTGTTTACAAGGTAAGGGATAGAAAGAGGCTGCTTGCCTGCCATTCCACACATTTGCTGGTTGTTTGCTGCCATGAACAGTTTGCCCTCTGCCATATGCCACTCTGCCTCTGAGCCAGCCAAGTATGGACTGAAACCTCCACAAACTGCAAACTAAGTAAACCTTTCCTTCCTTTATTTTGGATGTTGGGTATTTTGTCTCAGCAATGAAAGAAAAGTAACCAAGACACTCGGATACTCAGGCACACATGGGATTCACTTTTTCTACCCACAGAAGACATCTTTTCCTCTTCTGCATGGTACACAGAACAGCAGGTTTGTCAGACTTGCAGGTGACTGTTCTTTTCCCAGTATGGACAAGGGACCTCTCGACTGAATTGACTGATATTTCAGTTCAAAGTTAAAATCATATCTTCTATGATAAAATAGCAAATGGAATGGGAAATGAACCTTCTCTGCTAAGTTCTATGTGTTTATCCTCACCAAAAAACATGCAATAAAACATACAGCTTGTATGTTATGAACTGATTTAAAGGAAAGACTTTTCAAAACTTAACATTACTTCTCTGAAGGTTTTTCTTTTTATCTCCCCTAAAACCAAACGAGGAGAGACAACACGGTTATCATGACAAGGGTCATTTTGTCGAGTTTGAGGCAACAGATAGGAGAAATACATCTTTCCCAGTGGGTGTTACTCTCTGGTCAGCTCCCCCACCACCACCACCACGTCTAGCCTGTCCTCTCTTCTGTACTCTGACCTTAAGGGTCCACGCCCAAGCTTCTGCTTGCACAGTGCTCCAAGCTCCCACCCCCGTCCTGTCAGCTCACCTTTACTCTTCTCTAGCAGTTGTATGAACAGCCATAGCTGGAAACTTCCCTTCAGATCTAAAGCCACCAATTTCAGTACCTTACACTTCAGTGTTTGTGTCGTTAACTGACCTTCTCTCTGGCTGTCCTACTTGATTCCTCCTGCTCTTAAACTTAATATCCAGTGCAGAGGATTTAGAAAGGTCATGGGTTATCCTATTAGACCCACATTTGAACACAGGCTCTGTGCTTGGTCCGTGATTGTGCATTAGTCACCCAGCCTCACTCAGTCTGTTTTTTGGTTTCCATTTGTAAATAGTAATGGTGTTACATATATCAGAATAAACATGCACTCAGAAGTAGCGTCCCTTTGCTTTTCCTGTCACTTTTTCCCCTTCCGTTTTCATCCCTTGTGGTTTCCATGAACAAATCAAACAACTCTAATTTGCTGACAATGATGTTTCCATAAACATGGAGGTGTAAATATCTCTATTAACATACTGAATTCATTTCCTAAGGATATATAGCCAGTAATATGATTGCTGGATCATATGGTCATTATTTTTAATATTTTGAGGGATATGAAGAATGCTGGTGGTATTTCAATAAGAACTGCATTTAATCTATAAATTGCTTAGGGTGATATGACATTTTAACAATATTGATTTTTTCCAATCCAAGGACATGTGATATCTTTCCAATTTTTTGATTTTCTTCTGTTTCTTTGACCAATATTTTACATTTTTATTGTAGAGATTTTTTCACCTCTGTGAATAAACTTACTTGTTGGTATTTTATTTGTAACTATTATAAATGGTATTGTTTTCTTGATTTCTTTTCCAGATAATTCACCATTATCATATAGAAATACCATTGATTTTTGAATTGATTTTATATCAAGATCTTTCTTATTTTACTGCTCTGTTACAACCTCCCACCCCTCCACCCCCCCGTAAATGCAGTCTTTCTATGTATTCTGCTACCCAAAGTTGGGGAACTTCGGATATAAAGGACACTTTGGGGTATAAAAGATGCTCTTTTGACTACAGTCTAATTCAAGGTCAGTGGAGCAGTCTGTGGTCACTGGCCTGAGGCCAGAGTCTCAGGTCTTTGTGTGGTCTTAGAGTTCACAGGAATGGGCTTGCTACTGGATTCCAAGTCTAACACCTACATTTAATTTCCTCCTAATGAGAGGCATCTCTCTTGAGGATGTATCATCATTTGGGGTTGAGTGAGGCATGGGAAACTCTTTCCTTCTTGACTTTTTCAATACCTAAAGTCAGGCGCTATCATTCTTTACCTGATTTCTTAGCTCTTGGTAAGGTAATTTTATGCATGGATAGCTGCTCAATGTGATGTTCCTATGGAAAGACCATTGCTGGAAAGTCTTACTGTGTTGCCTCTCTCTTGTGTTTTTAAACCCCTTGAAAACAGAGGCACTGCCTGCTCTTCAGGCATGGACTACTGATAACAGTGTTTGGGTAGCCAACAGTCTTGGAGAATCAAGACAATCTTACTCATCACTCATGCTTACTGTGCAGTTTGAAAGACTCAAGTTCCCCAAGTTCAGAGCTTCTCAATGGTAATTCCACTGAATTACACATGAAGACTTTGCCAGATTCCCTCCTCACAACTTGGCACATAGAGCAAGAGGAACTGAACAAATGTACTAGTCCTGCTATTTTTTTAACCTTGAGGAATAAAAGACAAATCCTTTTTGAGAGTCTTTGCCTCTGACTCAATCTTGTGTCTTCTATCAAGATCCATGAAACAGGCTATGTTGTTAGCATGTTGGTAAAATAATATCTCAGACCTTGCCATTATCTCTTGAATTTTTATACCTCTAAAGACCAATGATATTTAGCATCATCTGGACAAGTTCATCCCCTCGCTACCAGACAACATTTTGATGCAGTCCCTCTTTGATTATTTGCTCCATCTTATTCTTCTTTTCATAGTATTAAAATTTAAGTTTTCTTTAGATATTCTGAAAATGAATCCTTTATCAAATATGTGACATAAATATTTTATCTAATCTATAGGTTTTTGCACTTAATGATATCTTTCAAAGAAGAGAAGTTTGCGATTTTGGTTGAGTTTGAGCCATCGGTGCTTTTCTGGGTTGTGATTTTAGTGTCATACCTAAGAAATGTTTGCCTAGTCTTCTAAGATAAAAACAATATTCTCTGGTATTTTCTCCTAAGAGGTATATAGTTTTAGACTTTGTATTTATGTCTATGATCCATTTTCAATTATTTATTATTACAAGGTCTTGGGTGTAGACTGAAGGTATTTGATGTTGTTGTTGTTTGTTTTGCATAGGGCTATCTAGTTACTCCAGAGCCATTTGTTGCTAGGACTGTTTGTTATTTACTTAATTACCTTAGAACTTTGTGGATAATGATCAACAATATATATGTATGCTTATTTCAGTATTAGTCATTCCACTGCATCAATCTATTTATGAATCTCAGTGTCAACACCACAATATTTTGGCTACTTTAGGTTTAAAGTAATTCTTGAAGTCTGCAGTGTATTCCTTCAATGTTGAATAAGAGTAGTGAGAATGGAAAGTCTTGTCTTATTTCTGATCTTAGGTGAGAATCATTCTGTATTTCATCATTATTTATAAGGTTAGGCTTTTTTTGGTTTTGTTTTTATTGGGTTGAGAAATATTGCTTCTGTTCCTAATTGGCAGGATATATTATTGTTGTTATTTTATTACTATTATTGTTATTAATAAGGACTGCATTTTAGACTTTGCCAAATATGTTTTCATTATCTATTGAGAAAATCACTGTATTTTCTTTTCAGTTTGTTGACATGAATTGCATTAACTCATGTTCAAGTGTTAAAGCAATCTTGCATTCCTTGGATTCATCCCCATTTGGACATGATGTAGAATCCTTTTTATGTATTTTATGTTAATTTTTCTATTTAAACTTTTAAATATGAAAAGAAGATAATGGCCTATAGTGAACTTTTCTTGTCACACCTTTGGTTTGGCCATCAGAGTAATGTGAACTTCAAAATGAGCTGGCAAATACTGCTTCCTCCTCAACACTATGTTATGATTCTGTAGAATTAGAATCACTTCTCCCTTAAGCCCATTGTAGAACTCACTGGGAAAGTGTTCCAAGCCTTTCATCTCAGTGATCAATTTTGTGGTATGAAATTATTCTTTAAATTATTTTATTTTTCACATCTGTGGACTCTCTCATGCTGCCACCTCTCTCATTCCAGATACTTTCTTTTTCTTTCTTTTCTAATCATTCTCAGTGACAGTTGATTGTTTTTACATGTTCTCTCTTTTCTGTATTATTTATTATATTCTTTTTCATTACCTCCATTTTTCTAATTCAATTCCTGAACTGGCACTGCTTTCCATTTTGATTGGAAACCCTTCATTCTTCCTAGAAGAGGCACTGAATGCTAAAATTTCTCTGTGTTGTTTAACTTACATCCCTCACAAGTTTCCATGTGTTATTTTTATTTCCACTAGTTAAAAGTGTTTCCTCATTTTCCTGTTGAAATCTCCTTTTTGTCTTGTGAGTTATTTATCAGTGTGCCATTTAGTTTCCAAATATTTCAATTGTTTTCTAGATAATTGTCAACTTATATTTTTATTCAACTCCATGTGGTTAGAGGACATACTTTCTATGAACTAAATCCCTTTAAATTTATTTGGACCTCTTATGTAGATAAAATCAAGATCAGGATTGATAAATGTTTTTCATGTAATTGAAAAGAATGTGCATGGTTGCTAGTTTGGAATGGCATATTCTGTAAGTGGCCATTATGCCGTGTGAATAAGTAGCCGACTGTAAGTCTCCTGTGTCCTTAAGGATGTCCTAGAACTTACTCAGAAATAGTTGTTTTTTTACTATAATTATTATATTATCTAATAGTTCTATCAATCTTGGCTCCAGGTATTCTGAAGTTAAGGACTATTATGTCTTAATAATTAAATGACATTGTATCATTATAAAATAATCTTGTATTCAAGGAACATTCTTTGCTCTGTTACGTACTTTGTTGATAGTCATATAGCCATATGGCTGTTTAATATAGTTTTCCTTGCAATTATGGTTAGCATGACATACCTTTCCATCTTTTTCACTTTCAGTCTATTTCTGTCTGTATTTATACCAGCCTCCACATGGGTACCAGTGCTATGTATTTGTTGTTTGTACATTAGGCAGCTCAGGATCATCCCACAGCTCACTGATGCTGATTTGTTTCTTTTTAAATCTTTTGTCCTCTTTCTAAATAGAGGAAATTTCTAAGCTATGTCTTCAAATGTACTGTTCTTTTCTTCTGCAATATTTCATCTGGATATTAATCATGTTTGGAGAATTTTTATCTGAAAGTGTATTTCTCATCTCAATAATTTCAATGTATCTTTTTCTATATCATCTATACTTTTGTTCGATGCCTTTGCGGTTTTCCCTAGCTTTGAAGACAAATACAGCGCAGTTAGAGAAATTCTATCCTTGTCTACTATTTTTATCATTTCATGTTAGTTCTGATTGACTGCTTTTTCTCTCTGTCCATGAGTAGCTCCTCAGACATATGCACCAATCAGGGGTTGTGAGGGTGATGTTCCACATGTTTCTGAGGTTTCCTTCCCATGTAGCTTGCTCCTCTCTGGCATTTTGCTTTAGTAACTCTTGCTTCAATGGTCTTGTACATCCAGCTTTACCCCTTCAAATCATGGAGACTGCAAGCATTCATTTGGGTTCCTTTCCATGCACTTTGACCTAAAAACTTAATCCAAGCAGTAAGTGGTGATCATAAAGCTTTGGTTCTTAGTCAAAACTCTTTTTCATTGCTTGGTATCTAGTGTCTTGAAAATGGGTCAATAGTTTTGGTCCAGCTTTACATTTATTTTGGAAAGAAGAATAAGTCTAATACTTGTTATTATACTTTTGTTATTAGTAAGGGGTTAGTTATAATAGCCACCTAACTAGCTGTGTCTTTCTAGTTCATTTTAACAAATAATAACGTATTAGTGGCAACAATGAAATATGTACCGAGGCACTACATTGTTCCTGGAGGATGAAGATATTGCTGACAAGAAAACGACAAACTCATGGGTAAATCACATGAAATGGTCAAAATTTATTATGCTCCAATATATCTTCAAATTGATAAATTCCCACAAAACAATATAGAGGAAACTGTCTAAGATTCACCTAGTATCATGTTGTCTTCTAAAAGCTTATACTACTCTTATAAAATGTTAATCTTAATGTCTTTCTAATGGTGTATAATATCCTTTATGAAATGGGCATAGTGAAGGCTTGTAGTTTCATGACAACTTGACATGCACTTTTTAATACAAGCTTAATTTTCTCATACTGGAACTAAGGCATTTGACAATTTCCAATTTTAAATTATATCCAAATGCTCGATCGGTGGCTGGAAGTAAGAACTTAGAGGCAGCTCCCCTGCCCGCTGAACTAGAATTCCGGCTTTCCTGCTGCTGCTTTTAAGCGGACTATTCAGACATTTCCCTGTGCATTTAAGCGACTCATGCTCTGCTGTTCGTTGCCACCCTCATTTCTTCCTTCTGGCCTGTACTTCCTAACCTGATATACCTGGTCCCAGGTAGAACTGTGCTTTCCAGTTTCTTTGTGTACTCAAAACTCTTACGACTTTCTCATTGTGTGGTGTCACTGAAACCTTCCCAGCAGTCCTCTCGAGACTGTGAGGCCATCCTGAAGAGACGTACTCAGTGGACTCTCTGTTCTTGTTCTTCTGTCCTGGCCTCCTACAGCTACTGAGGATAACAGCAACTAGCTAAGGTGATAACAAATTCAAACTGGGTCTCTAAGTATTTACCTTAGCTTGATCTTCTTCAGTGTGTTGTAATATCTATAATTTGCTGCTGTGTATCTGCAGTATCTAGCAGGAAGTTCTCCAGAATACGCACTCAATAAATATCTGAAAGAATAAATTTACCCACTAGAAGAAGGGGAAACAAGTAACATAACAAGAAGCATGGATTATTTCAATCCCTCTAGAAAAGAAAATCCAGTATAAACCAGAGAGTAGAACATCAATAGAAAATAATGGATAAATGAAAAGAGGGATTGGTGAGTGGGTAGGCTGAACTGTTTAAGAAGGATCCAGAATGATCTAGGGCAGAAAAGGAGGACTAGTATAGGTGATGTTGAAGAAACGAGAGAAAATGTGTCCAGGAGTGTATAAAAAAATGAAAACACATTCAGATGAGTACCGAGGAGAGGGTAAGTGGGCATGAGATTGAAAATTAAGGGAGAGAAAGTCAGAGGAAAGAAAAAACTCACATGATGTGAATTGTGAAGTAAGAGGGAAAATGAACGAAAATTACATTTGAAACTATTTCTTTGTATCACTGAAATGTGAAAATTGCTAGCTATGGTTGAGTTTACCAGAAGGACTGCCAGCGTCTTATACCTTAGTGTTTCCATCACAAGACAAGAATAATAAAAACCATACCCTTGTTCTTGGGTATTGAGTCAGCATTTCCTATCGCCTGTGAGACAAAGGCCAGGAAATGACTTATATATTTCACGTCAATTTCTGGTTGTTTCTCTGAAATTCAAATGCATATTTGTTTTTTCTTTGAAAAAATATGGTTTAGCTGAACAAGAGTTAATCTTACCTTTTTACTCAAACACTTTAGAATAAGAACTGTGCTGAAATTTGTGATGTGCTTACCAATACAAAGGCCATGACTCACTAAGATTTGAAACAATACAAGGCACAATTGCTAACCACTCAGTGAGAAGCAAATTAATAATTGCTTGAATGCATGATGTTGAGAATGAAATTCCTCAAACATGTATAAGCTATTATTAATTTTAGGCTTGGGCTAGAACAGATGCTTCAGGTAGAAAAAAGGCATTTTCATAGGAATAAAACATCTGAAGTAAATAAGGATGTTTGGACAATTGCCTATGGAGAAAGTCTGATTTTCAATTTGACTCTGAGCAAATGTGGTTTTCTCTGTGTGGGAAGATGAGTTCATAGCAAACAAAATACAACGTTCTTTGTGAGTCACCTTGGCCACTTCATTGATCTTAGCCAATAACAGCCTCCTCCAAATGACCAGGCATATGGATGGGAAGGTTAGATGGCGCAGACAAGCCTTGGTCCCAAGCTTGCAAGCTAAGCCCACACACCCAAATACCCCATTCTCTCCTTGGGAATTAGAGTTGCTCTCAGCTCATTTTCAGCCCCGTTGTCTTTAACAAACAACTTGGGCCTCAGCAAGCTGAAGAGGCCTTTGGTGACCTCTCTGAAGCCCACTCACCCTCCTCTCTTCTCTCGAAATATGTCGTGTGCTAAAGCTAGACCGAACTAAATTACAGTAACACTCACTGAAGAGTCTGAACACACTTTTCTCAGTTTTCCAAAACTGCATTTTCTGAGTTCCCTGTTACAATGCCCCCCACCCTTCTCCATCCCCATCACCAGGCAGGTGAGCTCCAATTTATCATTTGAGACATCTCAAACATCACCTCTTTTCTCAAGACTTTCCCCATGGGAGGCTCAGCTCCACTCTCCACCACACACAATTCCACCAGGTAGAATGCAGCAAACACTCTTGAGGGCTCGATCAATAAAACAGTTACGCAGCCTTCCCAGTGTACAGTGCAAAACAAATCACTAAATTATAAAAGGAACACAAGGAGACACAATCACGCTATGCTTAAAACACACCACATTCTCCCATGCAAGTATGAAGTTCATGTCATGCCTGTCTTTGCATCTTATTTGTCCTATCTGTCTAAGTGACTGGCACGTGTAGCGTTCAACAAGGGCTTCTCAAGGGAAATAGTGAATCATTACACATTTTTACTTATACTTCCACAGGCTTTCCATTTTCTTCAAAAAACGTGTAATTTTCTGGCCATCTAATTTTTTCCCTTTATAGAATATTATTTCATGAAAACAAAGTTGTTTGTTTTATTTTTGGTAGTGTAAAACTCAAAAGGACAAAGCAACTGAAAATTAAAAAAAATGATAAAAAAATTAGGCAGAAGTGTAACTTTGAGCTTCTTCTGGGATTCAAAATTTTCTTCACATCCATACTCTTGAAAGCAGTTTGTGAAAGGGATTCTTGGAGGGACAGTACTGACTCTCAGATGCTCCTGCTCATCAGTTCTAACTGACTGTTGCACCATTCTCATTATGGTCCTCATTATTACATACTCAAGCAGAAAGCTCCAAAACCAAGAATCATGTTAGCAGAAGACCAGACCTGGACGGCAGACCGCACAGAGTAATTGCACACCTTTGGGGTGGACTGAATTGGAGAGAGTGAGCCTTATAATAGACGGAGGAGGAGCTTAACGAATGCTGCTCATGCAGATTTCTCTCAGCTGTGTAATGGAGTGTGGAAACATATGTTTTAAAAGCCACCTACAGAGCTTTGATTCTTTTTGCTCAAGATCCTATTACTTCTCTGTGGATGGGGAACATTGTATTAACAAAGGCTAATGACTGTACTAATGAAGGCTAATATCTGTTGAGGCCTTACTATGTGTCAGACAATATTCTGGGCATTTTATGTATACTGGCATATTTGATTTTCCTGTGAAATTCCAGTGAGACAGTAACTATTACCTTCTTGTTATACGGATGGGGAAAGTAGAATAAAAGCAATCTAGGTGGGCGGGCTTGAGAGTTCTCCCTTATTTTATCTTTACCCTCTTTCTCTCCGTGCCTTGGTTGGTGTTAGAAAGAGCTCCAGGCCACATAACCCAAACTCCTCACTGCACAAGGTCTGGAAACGGTGATTTGTGTGAGGCCTCTCAATAGGAAGTAGAGTTGGAATTGAACAGGAGCAGTCAAAGCTTGTGCCCATATCTCTCCAGGGCCTAAGAATGCATGATTGGCCATTGGCACTGTGTGGACATGTGTAAAAAGATGGGTTAGGGATAGAGCCTAGGCTGTCAAAAGACCAACCAAAGCTCAAGGCCAGAGTAGGACTCAGATTTCTTCACCTTCAACCTAGCTTTTCCTTCCTCTGTACAAGTCTCTTTTCTGAATGACCTATTCAATTATATCTGAAACGCAGTGCTCACAACATTTTTACTTACTCTAAAGGTATGTAGGAAAACTCTACTAAGGAGGAATCCACAAAAAGATACTACTCAAAAACAAACACCTATGTAGTGGAGACTCCACTACAGGTGTGTCTGATTCCAAGCCCATTATTGTTATGGCAGAAAATCAGGAGCAAATTACTGCACACACTTTAAAATCACACTATTTCATAAAAATTAAAGGATGTTCAACAGACCTAGGTCATTGGCTGAGTTGTCCTTTGATTTATAGTCAAGAAAGGTGAGTTTACCATAGTGTCTCAGCTTCCAGAAGGGGAGAGTGTTGTACCGTTTACAAAATGGGGTGCAGCTACCTGACCAAGAGTCATGCACGAGGATGGGCTTTGCCTGCAGAAGCAGGCTCAGAACTATCTCTGACCACAGTAGCTCAGTATACAAAAACCCAAGGCGAGTGAACCTAAGTACAAACCACCACTTCTTGTTTATCACCTTTGACAGGAAATAAACAGCCAGAACTGCTTGCTGTCTGAGGCCTCCTAAGTGGTTCACAAATATTTCCTAGCACCTACTTTTGACAACCAAAATATCCAGCAGTTTTAGAATTTTTTTCTGTCCTCTTTATCAGGACTATAAAGTGTATCTGGAAATTTAAAATCTCTTCAATAAGAATTTATTATAATTTAAATATATGTAACTTTTATCACATAGCAACATAAATGTATTCAAGTGCTTTGTAGTTAGTTGAGGATGTAGTGAATGAGCTGATGCTGAGGGCTGGAGATTGCATGTATATAGTGTAGAAAGGCTTCATGACCACGGGTAAAAGAATTTGCAGAAAGCACACTTAAAAAGATGACCTATAAGGTCACCTATATCACCACAGCAGGTCTCCTGAGCTTACCTAAGGTTTGTTTGACCTCCTTTTCTGTTCTCTGAAAGACCCAGCAGAGCTCTTTTTTTTATATATATAGTTCTAAACACTATCTATCTTGTGAACTGTTTTGTGTGTGCTTGAGAGAATTTGGGTTCTGTTGTTGGAGGATGGAATATTCTATAATTAACAATTAGGTTTATGTGGTTGATAGTATTGTCCAGGTGTTCTATAAGCTGACTGGCTCTCTGTACTTTTCTATCAGTTATTTAAGGAAGGTTTTGGACCATTTGGGGAACTTGTGTCATTCTTCTTTTAAGACTCTCAGCTTGGGAATTTGAAGCTGTGTTATTAGGTTCATAAAATTGTACAGTTGTCATTTCCTTTTGTGAGTGGATCCTTTTATCATTATGTGATGGTCCTAGCAATATTCTTTGCTTTGAAATTAACTGTGTCTCCTATGAATGTTACCATTCCAGCATGCTTTTCGCAAACATTTGAATAATGTATCTTTTGTTTGTTTGTTTTTACATTGAACTGATCTGTATCTTCATCTATAAAGTGGGTGCTTCTGTAGGTAGGTTATAGCTGGGGATTGCTTTTTGATCCAGTCTGACCACGTCTTCTGTTTATTTTGGTACTTACATGATTTACACTTAATATGGCTAGGATTAGATCTAACATTTTGTTGCTCATTTCTGTGTACACTATGAGTTATCTGCCTGCATCCTTTCCTGTCTCTTTTTGCATTTGGGCATTTGCTTTATGGGTTTTTTTATCGGATAGTTACCTCTATCTTTTGATAAGACTATACCAGTTACCTCCAGGTTTATAATGCTTATTTAAGCTGGCTTAGCCTGCCTACAAGTTATATGGTCCCACTTTGTATATAGCACAAGAACCTTATCACAGCAACTTTCAACTTCCCATTCCAAGCTTTTGTGCTTTTGTTATTTTTTAATTTTTAAATTTAAACACATTTTAATTCTTTATATCTTGTAAACTCCATAATATATTGTTATTTCTTTAGGGAATCAATTACTTTTTAAGAGAACTGAGATAAGAGCAAATTGTATTTCTCTTAACACACGTATTTACCATTTCTGTATTCTCCCTCCCTTGGTATGTGTTCAGGTTTTTATCTGGTAAGATTCTCCTGCTGCCTGGAGGACCTTCTTCACAACATGTGCCGTGTTACTGATTTGCTGGGGCACTTCAACTGTAGTATGTCTGAAAAACATTTATATTTAAAAGGCATTTTTCACTGGTTATAGAGTTTTAGATTGATAGGGCTTTTATTTATTTTTTTTTCCAGTGTTTTGAAACTGCTCTAGTTATTTTTTGGCTTGCAGCATTTCTGTTGAGGAATTTGATCTTGTTCACATGCTCATCCGCCCATATTTAGTGTATCTTCAAATTCACAGTCCTTTTTTTAAAATCACCAGTATCTTGTCTGGATTTCATCCCTTTGAGGTATATTTTCATCTCTAGATGTTAAGTCTTTCTTTAAATTTTCATGTCACTACTTTGTTCTGTGTTTTGTTTGGTTTCGGTTTTTTGAGAGAGGATTTCTTTCTGTACTCCAGGCTTGCCCTGAACTTGCTATGTAGCCAATCATGTCTCTACCTAACACAGTGTTCAATCTTTACTTTCTTAAACACATGGAATATGCTGTTAGTAACTAGTTTAATAGTCTTGACTTCTGTGTGTTCTTTCTTGGTCTGTTTCTACTGATTGATTTTTCCCCTTTATTATGGGCTACATCTTCCTGATTCTTTAAAACTAGCAATTTTTAAATGCGATATCCCATACTGTACATTTGGAGCAATGAATATTTTTGCGCTCCTGAAAGTCTCAAGCATCTTCTGAAACTTCAGGGAGTCCTCCGATATTTCCCTTTCAGGTTCACTAAATGGGAACTGAACAACACTTAGTCCAGGGTAAACTTAGAGCTCTGCTAAGGCCGCGCCCTCTAAGTTCTCTCCACTCCTGTGCTCTGTTAGATCCAGTCACCCAGGTCATAGGTCCAACTTGTCCACTCAGTGAGTTTGTTGAGATCTTCTTGGCTTCCCCATCCCTGAACTTCAGAAAAGAAATTCTTTCCAGAAAGTAACCTAGGGATGGGACATGGCTCACCCATTTGACTTGCCTCTTTCAGTGATCACTGTTCTGTGCCACCTTATGATTAACACCTGACAAACGGTATTTTATGTATTTCTGCCCAGATTTTTAATTGTTTTGGGTAAGAGGATCAACTCAGCTATCATTACTACATCTTATCTAGCAATAAAAGTGTGGGGTTCTTCCCACTCCCAGATACATCTTCTCATGCATGATAACTCTTTTTTTTTTTGTCTATTTTCTTATTTTAAAGAGAGAAACGATAAACAATGAAACCAACCTTCAAAACATATTATTAGGAAAGTTATAATAGTTGATACATTTGCATATCACTGCCTTCATAGAGGTTAAACGGATATAAAATAAAGGCATAATAATGTGTCTAAACATGGGCACAACACATTCTTTCCAAGGAACTAAGAGAAACTAGCTGTATAACTATCTTAGCTATCCTGTGTATACATATTCTTTTTCATTTTCCCTTTCTTCTTTTCCCTTGTCTCCCATCACAGTTTGTCTTTTCTTTCAGTTTCCTCCCAGTTCACAAAATGTATTCTACATTTTGGGTCCTACTTTCTTATTCTGTTTCTCCCACTAGTAAGATGATACTATGTTTACACATATGAGTCTGATGTATTTTACTTATGAGTATGGTCTTGAGTTGCATCTACTTATCTATAAAAGTCTGCAGTTTATCCTTTTTATGGCTGAGTAGTACTCCATTATATAAAAAAAAACACATCTTTTTTATCCATTCCTTAGCTGATGGGCATCTAGGTTGTTTCCAGAATTAGCTATGGCAAGTTGCGCTGCTATAAACATGGGTGCGCATATATCACTGTGGTATATTTTTAATTCTTCTGGGAAGATACACAGGTGAATAGCAGTTTCAAATGGGACCTCTAAACCTAGTTTTTAAAGTAATCACCACATTAATTTTCACAGTGGTTGCAACAGCCTACATTCCCACCGACAATGGAGGGGTTCCTTTTCCCCCCAGCCCCTCCAACACTTATGGGTTAATTTTTTGCTGATAGCCACTCTTTCTGGAGTGAGATGGGATCTCAGGGCTGTTTTACTTTGGAATTCCTCAAATGACCAATAATGCTGAACATTTTTTTCACGTTTTTAATTGCCATTTGTATTTCTTCTTTTAATGTGCATCTAATTGTGATGTTGAGACTGTCAACTCTTTAAGTAACCTAAATTACTTAATATCCTTAATGGAAATGGGTTTACTTGCTTATAATTGATGAGATTGGACAAGATAAGTATGCCTAACTTTTTAACTCTTCTTTAAAATGAACGATTCTCTCTGAGGGTGAGTCTCAAGATGTGGTGGGGACTCAGAATATCTTTGAGGGATGGATGAAGGAAGGTGGCATACTTTAGAAAATACATCTGTGAGGGATCACACCCATGTTTTCACCTGACATTCAGGAGTACAGAACTCAATTCTGGGAATATCTGTCAAGGATTTAAATATTCATGGAACCATATTTAGTGATAGGACAAAAATTAATAGGTTGAATTTCACATTCTTAAGTAGTATAGAATATATAGTGATAATAACTATGTTTCTATTTCTAAAATACTGTCTGGAAACTGTTATAGCAGTTGGGTTAGTGCATAATTTATGCCAAAACAATAGACTATATTGCATTAATAGATTTGTCTCTAGGACCTCAGATTTTTAAAAGCATAAAAAATGCAGGGATATATAATGTGATTCTTTGCTTTGCCAACTAAAAGCTGGAAGAATTCCTTAAATTTCTGGTAACTGGCAGAGATTCCAATTCATGCAAAATGGTTAGAGGGTTCTATTTTTGTGTGTTGATATTTTACAAATTCATTTTCATGGTAATTCTAAGTCTCAAACTATTTTAAATATATCAAAAAGATTCATATATCTATTTTGTACAAATTCGCAGTCAATGGTATTTATCCATAATTTATTGACAGAAACGTAGGAGATAATTTTTCTCTGTTATACGTTAGAGACAGTTAAACACTGACACCATTTTTTAAAGTGAACTAGAATAGCTCAGTCATTTTCCCACCTAGTAGACTTTTAATTTCTAACCCACACAGTCTAACGCAATTAATGCATTTATGGATTATCTGTCCCAGACTGTGAAACAGTTGGTCCAGAAAAACTACTAATCACTAATTACTGTAGATTCTTTCTGAAAAATCATTTTCAATGTGCAGACCCAGGGGTTTCTAATCTAGTTAAAGGATTTCCAAGTAGGCTGTACAGCACTTCAGCCAATCTATACAAACTGATGACTATGTAGTTAGCTGACAGTGAAATTTAATCAAAATCATATGTGCATAACCACAGGCTTACAGGTCTCCACATGTTTTCTGGATGTGAATGAAAAGAATTGCTCCAGTGCGAGCTGGCAACAGATCAGGGTCACAATCTAACCAAAGCTCCCACTGCCACACTCTGACTTTCTCACATTTACTGTACAAGTGTGCGGTTTGCCCCATGTCCTGCTTCATGTTTTATATTTTTCAGTTGTTCTTTATAAATAAGACTATTAGCTCCTCTAAAAGAAACAGAATTTAGCTTCTTAGGAGAAACAAGGCCAATTTTGTGCTGCAATAATATGTCAAATAAAGATTTATACCTGGTGCATGCTGTCCTATGGCCAGAAGATGTTCTGTCTTCAGCGTACATTTGAATTACTTAAAGAAGTTGTTAAATGCAGATTCTCCAAATCTACATCAAAAGATTCTGATTTAATAGTGCTCATGGAGCCCACAGGCTTGAATTTTAACACATTTTTCAAGTTTAATTCCAATAAACATGGACTGCAGATTACTTTTAAGGAAATATGAGCTAGACTTTGGTGTTCCAGATTCTCCTTAGTACTTTGTGTTATCTTGCTTAAAATTTAAATGTGTTGAGTACAGTTGGAAGATGGCGACCGGGTGAGCAGCAAGGGAGCGAACCTCCTTAATAAACACCACCAGCTCGAGACAGACTTGGTGAGCGTGAATGCCGGAACCTCGGCTGGGAAGTTTAAACTGGGCGTATTTCTCTGAGATGCCGGGGGAGATGTGGTAGGGCGGACCAGGCTGCCGGGGCGAGACGTGGGAAAGTCCCAGACGCT